>JARVZY010002085.1:0-84000 GCA_030686995.1 Artemisia argyi
AATAGGATACATCTGTTGGTTAGTTTAGGTGAAATAGAGATATCCATATGGGCTGAAATTATACCTTAAATGCCACATAAATTTCATTTCAGATTATCGTCTACTTATTTGATATGAGTTGTAACTTGATTAATTATTTGACCTATATTGTTTCAAGGATGCAGTTCCCAAACATTATAACAAATGTGCTGTGGAATGGCTTGATGAAGAGGATAGACTTTTTCTTCTGTACACCATCGGCGACACAGGAAATATAAGGTATTTATGTACCATATTGTTCCTAAATAGTTCTTGGTTTGTTTCAGATGGAGTGTGTGATAAAAGAAATAGGCATGTATTGTAGTTCAACTAATGTTTTGTCGGCTAGAATTTAAATATGCTACTGTCATATATGTGTGCTGATTCTGGGATAAAGATACAATAGGTATGTGTTTGTTTGCTGTTTAGAATTTGTGCTCAACTTTTGTGCCTATACTAAACTAGGTCCAAATAGTTAGTAATGATTCATTTTAAATATGTTAGTGTCATGTATGTGTCCTGATTCTTGGATAAAGATAAGATTGCCACCCTTGAGCCACCAAAATTAAAAGTTACTAACGATTCATTTCTCTGTCCCATGCATGAACACACATTAATTGTCCACCCTTTCACTTCCAAAGCATCTTGACCAAAACAACTTCAACAAAACGAGGGGGGGGGGGGAAATTTGGCCAGGAAGAAGAAAAAAAAACAGCAAAAAAGATATTCAAAAAATTCAATACTTGTTTTTTTGTTACATTGCTCCCAAGGACTTTTGTCATTGATTGCAACTTTTAATTAGTCATATGCTAGATGAAATTGAAAATTTTCCTTAGTAACATGCTGATAAATGTCCTATTATTCTTATAGGAAAAATGTATTGTTGTAATTTTCTTAGTTTTAGTAAATTAAAAGGGAAAATTACAAATTACAACTGATAAATGTAGTTAAATGTAGTTAATGCCCTCTCTTTTATTTTGAATGGTGAATTGATAGTTTTGCATGGGGAAGATGAACTTCCTGCGTCTGTTACTACAGTAGTTATGTCATCCCTTATTTATATTCCTGGTTCAGTTACTAAATAATAATTCTAACCTAACTTATCATATCATCCACCCTACTCCGTCTTCCATCATCCATGGCTTTTTCTTCTTCGAACAACATCAATGGAATCAAAGCATCATCTGGGTCTTATAATTTGGCAACAGCATTCAAGTTCTATTTCAACAATGAAATTACTGAAGAGAAGGGTTGTTTGAATTGATACTTGGATGTGCTTAATCAACTCGAAAAGAAAGTTGAGGATCGTCAGGTTACACTCAAGGAGACTCATCATCTGGGTCCATTTAACCAAAAAGCCGTTGAAATTCTTCGTTGTATAGTCGAGACACAGGAAAGGGAGCGTAACATGATTCTTTTGTTGGCTGATCTAATCAATGATATCAGTGATCGGATTCATGAGAAGGAGCGACAACCTAAACTTATGGAGGTTCATGAACAAGTCTCCTCTGATGAAGATTAGAGTATGACCATAATTGTTGTCTTTTGGGGTTATATTTTCGCAGTTTTTTTGTATGTTTATGTTGAATGGTTGATTATCAAATGGTTGTAAGCCTCAAATTGTAATGACTTTGAAATATAATTAATATTAAATTTATTTTTTTTCCTTTTTCCATTCTTGATGCAAATGCGAGTCTCACCCAACAGTTGTGGTTGTTTAGTATGGACATGATTTGTGATGCCACATTAAATCTCTATTTGTTCCATATCATACTTATTTCTACTAGATCTCTACTTCACATAAATTCTTTCAATATTGAATACATCAATCATATTCATATTTAAACAACATGTTATAGTACAAAAATGAGTCCAATAGGTAAATTGATAACAATTTGTTTCCATTTTTTTCGGAACTTCTCTATATATGGATAGACTTTGCTAAACGGTTGAGTATTGGAATGGATTTTTATAAAAGTAAATGGATGTCTAAATGGGTGCTTGGCAGTTGGCACACAGCCCATGGTGTTCTGTTGTTTTCACTTTTTGGTTTTGGTGGTCCCTTTTCCCCTTTTCCCGCCTATCCTTTTGGGAACCATTCAACCACTTCTCCAGGCTATTTAAAACCTCGATTGTTTGGGTAAGAACACACAAAAACACATATTCACTTTCAAAGATACAAAATTAACAATGGCATCAACTACACTGTTTCAAAATGATGGTGAAGAATACGCCTTCGTCTTAAACAATCCCTTGTGGTTTGACGCTGTCTTTAATGAATTCGGGTATGAACCCGTATCAGAATATAGGTCTTATAGGCAGGTTAACCCTTGGATGAGGACACAAATACTGAGCTGGGTTCACAGACAGGATTTTTACTGAGATGAGGTTTTTGGAGTGGATGGGGAAGAAAATGCAGATGTGCAGGAGGAGGACAATGTGGTGGCACAGCCAAATGTGGTGGAGCCACTGCAAAACATAGTGGAGCATAACCACAATGTGGTAGAGGAGCCGCGAAATGTGGTTTTATATCAGCACAATGAGGTGGAGGAGCAAGTTGGTAATGGTATCGGGTTGAGGGATGCTTTAAATTAAGGAAAAGGATTAGTGATCTTGAAATTATCTATCAACAACTCAAAGAAAGGAAGGAAAGGATGGAAAGGAGGTAAAGGGATGAAAGCATGGAAGATAGCTCTAGTTCGAACGTTTTTGGTGTTTGAAAATTTTTTTTTCTAGTATTTCATGCTTATGGTGTTTGAATGATTTTAGTATGGAAATAAGTAGGTTATGTATGGAATGTTTGTTACCTTTGATCAATATGAATTAAAATTTTTATGTTTAATTTATTGTTTACAGTTGATTGTGAATGTTTAATTTAAGGAAGTCATGAATTACATAAAATGATTCAATTCCATGGTCTCACGACCCATCCAACTAAAGGAGATACAAAATCCATGGATACAAAGTCAAACACTTGAACGCACAAAGTCAACTCATTAGATTCTACAATTTCAATTTGACAAACCACTGAAGTTGAAGTTCTGCAGAGCAGCTATTGTAACAGTTAGTTAGTTACACTTAGAAGTAGTATAGCTTGTAAGCTTGTGTTGAATAATAAAGGTAAAATTGATGTTTTTGAATGTGTTTGGATGAGAGTTTGAATCTCTGCATATTTGGTATGTTGGACATCAAGATTGAGTTGTATCAGACAAGTTGTGTAGTATTTTTCACATTTTTGATGTTTCAGTTTCTTATACATTCTGTTTCTTTGGGCATGTCCAAAATGCAGAGATATTTTTTATACACTTGGTACAAATTAGTTGGAGATTAATATAAATTTACCTTTTGCACCAAAAAATAATGATCAAATAATAACCTAACAGGGTAAACCAATCTACAACCAGAAACGCATAGCCGATTGCTGCATCAATACCGTGTATCAAGTTTCATCTTTTGAA
Organism: Artemisia argyi; assembly: GCA_030686995.1. Lineage (NCBI taxonomy): Eukaryota > Viridiplantae > Streptophyta > Magnoliopsida > Asterales > Asteraceae > Artemisia > Artemisia argyi. The sequence goes on from JARVZY010002085.1 coordinate 3,477, forward strand.
CATTATCAAGATGAACAAATGAAACCCACCACAAAACAATCTAATACTTATGTTTCCCATCTATCTTTGAATGTATTGTTGATTATGGCCTTTTGTGGAGCTATAAATTGCATTCTGCCGCGGTTTTTATTGCTACTAGTACCTTCTACTTGTGACTGTCGTACCTTAGTTCTAATGCTACCACTTGGTTTAACACCTTCTGGTTGTTCCTCACCGTATACTTCCCGTCTTAGGTCTTCTAGATCTTTAGCTGGCAATTGCATATTTGGTTCAACATTTGGTCCATATCGCTCATAAATCTCAGGAAATATGACCTCTCTTAGTACCTTGTTAGACCATTCCCGATCATCAGGGTTTATCTTCTTAACTCTTTTACGACTAGACATATATATTCTTAGGCCAGTGATGCAAAAATGCTGAAGAAAGTGACTACAATGGGGAGTGAAATTATATGAGGTGAGGAATGAGATGTGAAAATCAGGAATAAGATGTGGAAAAAAATAAACCCTATCTCCACTCTTAAATAGAAAAACCAAAAGCACAAACTTAGTCACATGCAAACACTGCAGAATATTTCCACACAATTGTAGCTAAACCCAAACCACAAACTCAGTCATATTCAATAAGGATTGAGTTTTGAAAATAAACACAAACCACAAAATATTTTCACTTGAATACTCATATTCGGTATGACTTTAATTGTGGTATTATTCACATTTTGCACCCAAAAATATGTTTACTTTCATATTGTAATTCAGGTATCTAAGTGGGTTATTAGTAACGGTATAAACTGTTCAGAAGTTACTTTATAACCTTTACAAGGGTTTTGACATTTACATGAATCGGTATGCCTCTTTGTTGCACCGATTAAATTAGTATAAATAGGTCACGAATTCTGTATTCAAACATCACGTGTAATTCAATAAAATTCAATACATATATCAGTTTCTATAAATACCTTGTGTTATTCGATTACAAGTTGCTTTCCCAAACATTCAGGATGTTGTATACTCGTAGAAACAAGTTTTAATCCAAGGCAAGAAAGCAACAAGTTTTTCCGTAGTTTGGTTAGTATTTTGTTTTTGGTTTACATTCACTTTAATAGTCAAAATAGCTTATTCCAAGCACTACACTAAACTACATATACATGCTAATGTAAATGTTGAAACATAAAGCATCTAAATAGAAGCATAAAATTTCATTGATGATAAGTAGAGGTGTTTGGGTTTATGTGTGTATTTGTGCAAGTTGCCCAAAATTGATAAAAGTTGCCCAACCAAAACCTTGCCCAATATGTACCTGACACTTGTCATAATTATACACAAGTTGCTCAAAAGTATAAGTTGCCCACGGCTAGTGTAGGATTTTTTGTTTATGTCAGTGGTTAAATGATGGTATTTAATTGTTATGTGGTGGGTTTCATTGGTTGGAAAATTAAAAGTCAAAGTACAAAAGTCAAACTTACTAAACAATAGATTATATCTACAACTGCACCATCAGAGTTTGTACTATACATAATTACATCATAATAAAAATATCACAATACATCTTAATTGTAATTTCACATAGGATCACACTTCACTTAAGCCTTGTACTGCATCATGAACTTGACTGGCTTCAATGGCTTGTTCTGTTGAGTTACGTTGTGAACATGATGTTGTGTTTTTGTAGTCTTCATTTTTTTGTTGTCTTATTTAACCTTACTTTCCGATTTTCCCAAAATTATGTACCCTAAATACGTGGTGCCAGATAAGAAGTCCCATAAAAGCAAACCAAGAAGAACAAAAGAAAATACCAACAAATAAAATGTAACATACTAGTTTTTATAATTTTTTAACCTTGACATTGTTATTTTTGGACGACATTTATCAATATATTTTGCAACTTATGAAATACAAAAAATTAGTGTTTGGGTTCAGTTTGACATTAATTATAACTAGTAAAAATTGATTTGGTTGACATGCATTAGACAAAAAAAGTCTGCCTGGAAAGACAAGCATAGCGATCTGGAACCGGTGGGTCCGAGAACCGAATTTTATTAAAAGTAGGAACCGAGAACCGATCCTAATATAGTTTTTGGCTCCGGTTCTTTTGGGTCTACCCGATAAGAACCGCTTTTCTGAAGAAAAAAAATTAACCTCAAGCATCAATGAATTAAGCTAATTAAAAACATAAAACAAATAAACTTTTTAAGAACCTGCAACTATTTACGTTTAAAAAAATAACAATTAACAACTAAACCATAAACTAAAATAAACAATCATTCTATTGTTCATATTTCTAACAAAACAAAATATTAATAAAAGTGCTAGCAAATTATAGCATGATGGACATATAAAAGCTTATCGAATGCAAATAAAAATAAAATATAAAACTTACTTCCATTGTTTTGATAATGATAGTTGTTTATGTGAGTTTTGAATGTTAAATAATCTTGGAATGTTATTAGGTTCAGATTATTTATTGCTTTGCTTTGTGGATGTTTCAGTGAATTAAAGATTAGGGTTTATAGTGTTTGGCTTGAATTTCCTAAAAGTAGGCTACTAGTTTGTTTATTTGTTTGTTTGCTTTTTTTATTTATTTTTATTTTTTTTAATGCTACATAGGATTTGATATTTTTTTTATAAGAAGTAAAAAAAAAATACATACTTTTATAATTATAGGTTCTTTGGTTCTGGAACCAAGAACCGGTGGAACCGAACCGAACCGAACTGACCCAAGAACCGAAAAATCTCAAAATCGAGAACCGGAACTGGAACCTTTTTTTTCCCATTGAAAAAGCTGCGTGAAGACAAAGAAATTTAAATTCCGTACTAGATTTATGCCAATCTTCCACCCCCAGACTAAAGGATCGATGAGATTAAGCAGATTGTGTTTTTTGGTTTTGAGCTCTTCATTCCTTTTTTTTTTTTTTTTTTTTTTGAACAGCACATCAATTAAAAACTAGCAAGGCGCTAGGAAGGAATTACAATAAGTTCATACAAGAGGATATAGGATCAACAGTCCACTCTATCTAGGGCTGAGCAAACGGACCGGATGGACCGGACCGACTGACAAAACCGACCGGACCGGACCGACCACATTCGGTCCGGTCCTCGGTCTAAGCTTTTTGGCTAATTCGGTCCTCGGTCCGGTCCGGTCCGGTCCGAACCGACCAAAAACCCGAAAAAACTTGCCAAATCTTGCCTAATTGGACCGGACCGACCGAAGACCGACCGGACCGGACCGAGACCGGACCGACCACATTCGGTCCGGTCTCGGTCTATGGTTTTTCCGGTTCTCGATCTTCGGTCCGGTCCGGTCTTGGTCGGTCCGGTCCGGTTTTTGGACCGTGATCACCCTTAACTCTATCCAATTAGGCACAAGATTCCTACTTCTATGACAAATCCAAGAATGCGAATAAACCATGATTTCATCCATGAGAGTATCCTTCCTTGGTGGTTTTAAATCAAAACAAACTCGATTCCTATATCTCCAAAGAACCCAAAATGCTGTTTGCAAAACCACATCAAAGCACAACTTTGCACAGTTGTTAAGACTCGTCGAGTCCGCTCAAGAGGATAGGTCGAGAAGGGTTTTGGGATAGTTCACCATACCCCACCAACGCGATATGCGGTTCCAAATATCACCGGCTATCAGGCAATCAACAAAGATGTGTTGGCTTGTTTCAAGGTCCTCATTGCATAAGGGACATCTAGTGGTGTGTAGATCAATCCCACGATGGTCAAGGTTGCAACGGGTAGGTAACCGGTTCAAACGAAGACGCCAAGATAGGATATTTACCTTGATCGGGAGATATCTATTCCAACGAATTTTATCCTCCTGGAAGGGCAGCAAGTTACCTTCAATCATCTTCCTCATTGACGACACAGTGTAGGTGTTGTTAGAATTTAGGGAGCAGACCCATGAGTCTTCTACATCACATGGGTCAAAGTCACGCAAAAGATAAAGTAGTCCATCTAGCTGATTTTTTTCATGCCCATCACGTAAACCTCTTCTCCAATCCCAAATTCTAGATTTCGACCCATATAACATGTTACATCGATCCACTACTTTGCATTTTTTGAACTGTTCTAATGCGTACAGTCTTGGGAAAATGGTTTTAAGACATTATTCCCCCAACCATGCGTCATTCCAAAAGGAAAATAAAGAACCATTACCCACTTTTCTGGTAAACACGGATTGAAGATTGATATCCGCATGCACCAGATGTTTGTTCAAGTTCATTATTTTATTCCATGGACTTAATGACATGCTAGATGAAGTTGAGCCAAGTGAATCAAAACCAGTAACACCACCATTCAGGCCAAGACAGAGCATCGAATCGAGTTCAAGACTGATAAGGTTTTAATTAACATTTTATTATCTGCAAGTGTACTATTATTTTATAGTAACACATGTATCACACTAGTTTACCTTATCATACATTACTACTTAAGTTAGTTTTGAAATACCCGCTCCATTTATGCCGCTTAGTCACCCATTTAAGAAAACCATGTGTTAGGGTGCTTATCTTTACACATTTTGGGAAAGCAAAAGTGAAGTAGTGTATGAAATTGATACACAGTAGTATTCGAGTCTGTCAACTAGTCAGTAATTGTTATTCTGACATTTAAATTGAAAGCAAATGCATCATAACGAATGTACTTAAATAGCCTAATTCAACGAGAATCCCACACATCTGATCCACTAAATTGAAGATTGTGACTTCCATTACTTGCAAATTCCACCATATGCAGTATTTCCATATGGTGTAAAATCAACAACTCATGGTGGTAATTCTTGCTAGTATCCTTCTCATGTCCTATTTGCACATGAAGATGATGTAAGAGCTTTCAATCAGATCAAATTCTACTTCTTCTACATCTCAAAGAGATTCTCTTTATACTTCTTCTACATCTCAAAGAGATTCTCTTTAAACAAACAATACATTGTGGTTTATTGTTTGATTTCGGGTATTGATAATTTTGTTATTATATCAAGTAAAGTGGAGTTACCCGCAACAGACGTGGCTCACTTGGCCCATACCCACCAATCACGCCACCAGCACTTGATTCCTATTGCTCAATTGGCCCATACCCACCAACCATATCCGTCTGACTGGCCCAAAACATTCACCCCACTAGCCTGACCCGCCACAGACCCTGACCCACTTGGTTCAAACACATCAACCTCAACACCCACACCTGAGCCATTAGGGTTAGCCACTCCCACTAGTGATGGCTCTTCCTGAATCACCAGAATCACTGGGAACAGGCAATTCCTAGCTAAGAGCCTGCCGGATCCCTGGAAACTTCTTGGATTAGATTGTAATGCCGCTGGTTGATTCGATTGAACCTGAAATAGATTGTGACATCGAATTTTTAAATGGATCAGTTTTTAACACTTACATGACAGATAGCGCATATGTTAGTTGTCCAAGTGAGTCTGCGTCACTATTTATTCCTTAAAAAATTATGCAAGAGAAGGTGAAAGAGGTTATCAGAATGCTTACAATTTCTTTAGAAACTTTCTGTGCCACGAGAAATTTCCAATTGTATAATGAGGCATAAAATTATGGAGCTGCAAAAGTCTGAAAATTTTATAGTAATAACATTATTGACCAACCAAAAGGAGAACAATGTCTTGCCCATAAACATAGATAACAAAACTTGAATTAACACAAGTTGGTTAATAAATTAAACTAAATTAGACCTGAGCTAATTAAAGTAACTGAAAAAAAATAACAATAAAATAAATAAAAGTAAATAAATAATCAACTTGCAACATAGAATTAAAAAATAATAATAATAAAAATAAATAAAAAATAAAAAATAATCCATACCTTTTTCCGAAGACCATTGAATGCTTACAAAAGTACTTTTGCCTAACAGGTTGCATTTTTTCCCCTTCTTCAACTTTCTGAAATCAAATTACATTTCAGCATGGGGGTGCTTCTTCCAGTTCTGTTCAAGATCCGAATTTCTTCCGATACTTCCTTCATGTAATGCCGATATGTAAGAGATACAAAAGCTTAGTCTTTTATGGAAAACCGGAAGATAAAGTGCATTCAATTCACGAAAAAATTCAATCGCTCATTGGAATTCCTGCTGCGGAGCAACATTTAATGTTTGACAGTAGATTTCTTAAACTAGAGGAGAGTTTGTCCAAATGTATGATCACCAATAACTCGGAATTGTATTTGCATGTTAAGATGGGGAATTACGTTGAAACTTGGATAAATGATTTGGCTTCAGAAATATACAGGTTGTCTAAAGGTGGAGCAAGGATTTGTTCGAGTTTGGTGGAAATGGAGTTGATTGATTTTGTAAAGATGATTCCAAAAGATGATGTCGGTCTTGCTGCTTTTCAAATCGATATGTTTACGTCTTCTAGTGCTCCTGAATATATTGTAATGCTCTACATGAGGCCAGAAAGAGAGGTTAAAATTTTCGCTGAAACTTCGGTTAAACATCTTATCAACACTATTACTTGTACTTTGCCGCAACCTATATCTTTGCAGTTCGCACCTTTAGCGTTAGAGTTCTGTAAATTGTTTCGTAGAGCTAATTTAGTTCATGATGCACTTTACAAATTATGCCGAAGTTATCTAGCCATGATTATGAAACAAGATAACAACTTTGATGGTTGTTGTAATGACAATATGTTTCCTTATGCTACTGACCAAGTGAATACCATATCTGTAGATCTTGTTTGCTGTATGGAGCCTATGAATAATTTTGGGCCTTCGTCAGGTGCTATAAAGAATTTTGTGAATTTTTAGAGGCCGTTGAAGGCAGAAGTTGAAGGCCACGTGCACATTTGATGACCCAAATAACAAATTCAATTTTCGTTATGTGGTGTTTCATGATTTGTGGATCAAATTGCTAATGTGCCTTGACACAATGGAAGAGATGGTTTTGGAAAATATAGAATATGGTGGATGGAAGGAATTTTTCAAGTTATTGAAGGAATTTCATGATGTTTCGAAACTTTTTGGAGGTACTGAAGAGTATTTCTTGACTAATTTAAGGCACAACAAGCTTTCACTGTGTCATCTGATTCTTAGATATGCCAACAAGGGTGAGGATTATGAATGGATTATTGAATGTAAGGAACTTGTTGACTTTTTCTCTAGGAGGCATTTGGTAATGTTAATGCTTCCAGATGTGCATGATAATGCTTTTGATGTCCACAGGATGGTTATTGATAGATCAGATTTGTTGGGTGACTCTTTTGAAAGTATTGCACATGCACAACTAGACTTCTTGCGTGCTGGATTTTATATAGAGTTCATGAATGAGGAAGCAACAGGATTTGGTATGATGCGGGAATGGTTTTTTTTTTAGTGTGTCGAGAGATTTTTAATCCTAAAAGTGGTTTGTTGGAGGGTAAAGAACCCGGGACAAATTGATATATATATATACCTGCATTTATAATGTTTCCAATGTTAAACATCAATTACATATAGCAGATACCATATGTTACTTATCCAAGACTGCATCACTAGTTATACAAAAAATAGTAAAAGAGGCTATATGAATGCTCACCATTTCTTTAGAAACTTTATGAGCCGCGGGAAAATCCCATTTGTATGATGAGGTGTATAATTATGGAGCTCGAAATGCCTGGCATTTAAAAAACCACAATGTTACTTAACATAACTAAATATGGGGATTGATTTGTAAACCAATTTTTTTTTATAAAAACACCATTTTGTACGAGCTGTATAGCACATTGTACAACACCGTAATGCACAAGGTGTGGTGAAAGAATAAAAAAATATGGTGTGCAAATCATTAAACTAAACTAACAAAAAACAAAAGATAAAACATAAGGAAAGAAAAAACAAATAAATAAAAATTAAAAAAATAAATAAATAATAAAAAAATAAAAACTTACCTTGCAATGATGACCATTGAATGATTCCAAAAGAAATTCTGACTAACAAGTTGGGTTGGACTCATTAAGGATTTTGACCCATGTAAACAATATCACTATTGGATTGGGTTTTAGTGTAATAAGACTAAACAACACCTGTTTATTTATAGGGAATCAAGGAGTGAAATGTTTACATCTCATACCAATGTGGGATGACCTTCTATTCAAGTAATGAATTTCCTTAGTTACATGGAGTAAAGTATAAAAAGGAATGAAATTCTTCACTCATTGAAATGGATCTGTTTATCCAGACCGGATATTATCCGTTATTCTTGCCAGTCACTTTGCTGACACGAAGGACCCAAAAACGATTGTTGTAACCTTTTAACAACCATTTGATCAGTTGTAATAAACTAGCATAAGAGAGTAGTTACAGACACTACTAGGCAATGACAATCATACTTTGATCCAAAAAAATTAAATCACATCCATTAAAGATGGTGCTATCACGCGGCTTCAAACATGAAAGTTTCCACCAGAGCCCGAGGACGTACCGTTTTCTTATCCATTACTATGATCGGTCGATAAATCTGTGAAGACTGAATTTAGATTCCGAAATACCAATCTTTAACAAGCAGACTAAACAAGAACTAAAAGCTAAAAGCAATTGCACACGAAACAGGTAGGTGGTCTCAGTTTTTTGCCTAAGTACTTTGAAACAAAAGCTAAAAAGAAATATTTTTTAGGTATATACCGAAAGAATGAAAATGAAGTCTCGTGGTCGTCTGCTTATATATAAGCGCTGAGCACGTATTAGCTTTTATGTTTGAGACAAGATCTTTCTGCCCCTGGTGTAAACAGTTAGAGCCGATTACTCATCTAACAGACTTAACATTGATGTGATTTAAGATCTAAACAGATGATACACTTCAATTGGCTTGTCGATCTTGTCATGAAGCAAACTACTAAATCGATATGCAGAAAAAAAAAGAACCTATTGAACTCCTGTTTCCTTTTCACTATAAGTATACACTTGGCCTTAATGTGAACCTGAACTTACTTCAGCTCACTTGATGTTCCTTCATCTTAACTCAAACTTGACTTTGGATGCACTATCATGTTGATATTATCAGTGTACTGGCTTTAACCCGACTTCACATCTTTACCAAAATCACCAATAAGACAGGGCTCGGCCGCTCGGGAAATCCAATGCCATGAAAGTAGTTATTCTGGCTAATATACTTGAGCATTTAACATTACCACGACTATGAGAATCTATGAAGAAGAATAAAAATGAACTTCCACGAATAGCCGAAATAAACAGATTAAGGACTACAGAGAGGAAAGAAGGAAATAAACAGTAGAATAAAAAGCAGCCCCCATCTACAGAGAGTTTGATCCCTTGCCTTTACGGGACACCTTCCATGTTTGGAATGTTGCTTTGTTGGACGAAGTAGGGTGAAAAATAAATTGAAATCGATCATTGGTTATAATGGATCATGTTATTTCTAACAACCAAGTGATTTATACTGAAATGGACTCGGAAGAAGTTAATGTAAGTGACTACTTGCAGCGAAGAGAAAGAATTACATCTTCGATAAACTAAAGTGTCATTACGCAGTTATAACAACATGGTAGTTACATCATTACCCTGTTTCGAGATACACCAAAGCTAGCATGGAATTCATTGTCCACTAATAAGTTGTGTAAAGACTAAATGCAGATTCTTAATAGGTTTATATCGGTCTTCCAGCACCAACATACTTCAGAATAATTAAAGGCTGGTTGTGATTGAATATGGAACAATGATATATTACCGAATTCTGCTCGAAACCTCGAGAATCCAAATAATAACTCTGATGCATTAGTTTAGTTGTAATGCACCATCATTTTAAACTAGCTTTTATTACAGCATATTTTGCTCTAGATTAGCTTCCATCTCTCTCACTGCTTCTCTATCTCGTATATTGCATACCTAGTTTCCTTTTCAAAACAGGGAAAAAAAAGCATGACTCTTTGGTGATTGAATTACATTTGACTTTCATTGTTAGGTAGGAAACTTATACATTGTAAACTACTAGCGTTAAGGTCAATCAACAGAGTTATATATTTATATATACAAACTTAAACACATGAATCATTCTAGTGGTGTATGAAGCGGACGACACCAATCAATGAGATTTAAGGGATCAATATAAACGTTATTGATTATGACAACTAAGAACAGAAATAAGCTGCATTGATAAGAGTCCCAATTCATTTGTCAGCGTCACAACAAATGATGTTCAAGATATATACGATTCCACGTATGGTAATTATCAAAAAACCTTACAAATACCTTACACAATACTTACACATACCTTACAAATACATTCTATTTTTTGTACTATAATAATTAAATAATCGACATGTGTCAAACTCTTATTGAGTTGCTCAATTTTTAAGTTGCCTGATCCAATTTTGGAAAGTGAAATGTGAAAGTCTACCAAGTGATTAGTCAAATAGTCAACGATCTAGTCCAATATTTATCCCTTTCTAAAATTGGATTTAAGGCATCAACATTAACATTATTGATTTAAGACAAGTAAGAACAGAAATAAGCTGCATTGATAAGAGTCGCAATTCATTTGTCAGCATCAAAATAAATGATGCTCAAGATATATACGATTCCACATATGGTAATTAACAAAAAAAACCTTGCAAAAATGTCAAAAATAATGTTTAAAAGTGTGAATGACTGATTGACCTCCATGACTTGTAAACTCCACTGAATCCTAGTGTAGACTCTTGCAAATATTATTTTCTTTTTATATATCTGCATGTGATGACGTTGCAGAACTTTCTACCATTGACTTCCGTTCAAATTATGTTGCCTCAAGCATCTGAAACAGATCCTACTGAATCTTGACCATGTCACAGTTAGCAAGAATATCAGTAAATCCTTGAGCCGCAAAAAGATCAATATACTCTTCTAGACCATTTCTTTAGAAACTTTCAGAGCCGTGAGAAAATTCTATTTGTATGATGAGGCGTATAATTATGAAACTCGAAATGCCTGGTATTTATAAAACCACAATTAATGTTACTTAACATAACTAAAACTAAGGATCAAAGCCAAATATTACAAAAGAAACATGGTTCATCATATCTTAATGTTTCATTATATCTTAATGTTCATCACTCTGGGTTTGTGTCATCATCGGTCACGGTCTGAATGTTCATCATATTTTGATGTTCATCGTATCTTAATGTTTATCACACCGGGTGGAACGTAGGTTGGAGGAAAAATGAGGGAAAATGGAGGGAGAAGGAATGGACACTTGTTAACCAGGGAGGTCCTTTCTACACCTTTTATATCAGATCAAATTTTCTATTTGATCCCCTCCTTTTCTATACACTATACTAAATGGAGCTTTTAGACAGGCCGTAGAGACCTTTAGGAACGATTTCACCACTGGTGTAACACTAGATGGGGGTGGCCAAATAGACTCAAGCTCATTTAGGTCGATTCGAGCACCGGTCTAGAAGACTAGTTACTTAGACCGGTTGGTTTGATTTCCACATGTTTAAAAGCTATTTCTACTAAGAACTTTTTTTTTCCCCTTCAAGAAATCAGCAATTTGATTATGATAATAAGATGTTTTAGTCCACTAACTGAAAAATAAATAAATAAATAAATAAATTTAAAAAAAAAAAAAAAAAAAAAAAAAAAAAAAAAAAACGTGCAAAATAGAGTAAAAAAAAATCCATACCTTTTCTGAAGGCCATTGAATGCTTCCAAAAATACTTTTGCCTAACAAGTTGCATTGGACTTGTTAAACAATTTGAACCATATGAACTCTCAAAGTATTGAGTTGGGTTTAATGTAATGATAGGAGTAAACAACACTTGTTTATTTCAAAGTATTGAGTTGGGTTTAATGTAATGATAGGATTAAACAACACTTGTTTATTTATAGGGGGCAAGAAACTAGAAGTTTAGTTTTCTTACCTATGTGAGACAACTTTATAATTTTTAACATTTTATGGTTTGAAGAACAAGAGTTTAAAAAGACATGAAATAGATTACTGACTTAAATAGATAAGTTAATGACAATGTTTTCAAAACTGGACCGATTTCCAACCGGTTGGATACATCCCAAAACTGATCTTTGTAACTTTCAATTGCAATAGAATGTATCGAGAACATTTAGCAAAACCGAGTGACTGGCATTACACTGATCCAACAACCATTTGGATAAAAGTAAAGATTGGAATTTTTAAACCTATTTGTAATCACTAAAAGAAGAAAATTTACATCCGTGAAACAAGGTGTTGTTACGCTGTTTGAACGAGTTGAATGTCACGTACTTATGATGTTTCCAATTTGGGGATGAGCATGGGTCTGGAACATTTAACAATAATCCTATTAAACTGTCACAAACATTTTTCTCGATGTGCATAACATCAAGACAATGTCGGATTTGCAAATGCTTCCTGTATGGCAAATCAAAAAAGATAGATTTTTTTTTCCATATGTTGGTTGGTGTGGTTCTCTTTCGTTTTCCAAACACATTGTTTACTTCTTGAACTCGGGATAATACAGCTTCTCCATCCAATGGTTGTCGTAAGACTCCTGGCTCAGGGTTACCGTCAAACAACTTTTTTCGTCTACTGTATGGGTGATCCTTTCGAAGAGATCTTCGATGTCCCATATATACCATCTTCTTACAATTTGGAAACCACCTTGAGTGGGTATCATCTTCACAAATAGGACACGCCTTATATCCTTTTGTACCGTATATAGACAAGTTACCGTATGCAGGAAAATCACTTATGGTACAAAAAATCATGGCCTGCATTTGAAAATTTTCCTTCATGTGCGCATCATACACTTCAACGCCTGTACCCCACAGTTCTCTCATGTCATCAATTAACGGTTCCAAATACACATCGATGTCGTTTCCTGGTTGTTTTGGACCTTGAATTAACAATGACATCATGATGTACTTTCGTTTCATGCATAACCAAGGTGGAAGATTGTAGACGGATAAAAGTACTGGCCAAGTGTTGTAACGACTACTCATGTTTCCAAAAGGTTTATTCCGTCTGAGCTAAGTCCAAACTGTATATTCCTAATCTCATCACCAAACCGTATATCTCTAACCTCATCTCCAACCCGTACATTTCTAATTTCAATATTATCAATATTTCTCCACTGAGGTGAATCAGCCACATGTCTTATTTTTCCATCTTTTTTACGCTCTTCGGCATGCCAACGGAACAACTTTGCATCTTTTGTATTAGCAAATAATCGTTTCAGCCTAGGTATAATGGGCAAATACCATAATGCTTTAGCTGGGGGGCATTTTTCGTCACATCACTATTAATTTCTTTTTCTGTTTTTTCCTTATACCTTGATGAATTACAGACAGGACATTTATGCAAGTCCTTTTTTTTCCTTCGTATACAATACACAATCATTGGGACATGCGTGTATTCTTTTGATTTGCAATCCCATTGGACAAATCAGTTTTTTTGGTTTGTATACAGAAACGGGTAACTCATTATCTTCGGGGAGCAATTCATGCACTGCCTCTAACAAATCTTTAAAACCTTTATCACTCCAACCATTAGCTGCCTTTACGTCAAACAATCTCAACACTGCTATTAGTTAGTGTGTTTTTTACACCCCGCATATAATGGCTTTTCTGCATGGACAAACAATTCTTGAAAGTTGGCATGATTATTGTCATCTATATCACCCTCTAAATCATGTAACATGTCATCTAAGTTATCAGGACCGCTATCGTATGAATCATCGTCATCATCCTCGCTGTGATCAGAATCAACCGTGTCACGCTCTTGTAATAATTCACCATGCCATGACCAACAAGTATACCGTTCTGTAAACACAGTTGATATCAGGTGTCCTTTTATTGTATCAGAGTCAGTATAAAATTGTATATGGTTACAATCTTTACACGGACAAGATATTTTTAATTTTCCTTTCTTTTCCCGGTCACCCTCAGCAACTCAAATAAATTCAGACTGCCTGGTCAAATATTCCTCTGAATTTCGATCTAGTACATCTATCTACTTCGATCCATTTAGAACTTCGATCTATCTAGTAAATTCCCTCAAATCCCCAAATATGTGCATAAAACACAAATTTTAAGAAGTAAGAGAAATCATACCGACTTTTCTTTAAATACTCAATATGTTAATAACATTCACATCCTAAATGGGATCAATTATTTAGAAGGCAATCCTAAAATGGGGGCAATCCTAAAATTAATCTCTATTAGATTAATATCGGCGAAATATTTTACTAAGAGAGAATAATTTATACCTTGTTTGTACTAAATGAATGTCATAACAACGTATTAGTGGTTCGAAAAATCATAAAAATACACCTTACTTGCACGGGTCAATCAAGCTAGTAGCATGTTTCGCGTGCCAAATTATTTCCGAAAATGGTCCTACAAATACAAATAAGTTACAAGTTAACAAAACAAATATTCATATATCTAAAGCAATGATTTGAATCATGAGTTACAAGTGAGTAGAAAAAAGGACATACTTCAATCTATGATTACGAGAAAGCAACCATATAACTTTTGCATCTATGACATTTTTGACAAACAAAATCCATAAACTACTACCAATATTCTAACTTTAATCAAATACACTTGATCATCTAATCATACTAGTAAAGGCCATTATAATATGTCAGAATGCTCAAATGAGTTTGCTTAGTGTTTTTTAGGAACAATATTCTGGTAGACATATACGTAAAAACAAATAGCATGCTTGATTTTACAATATGTTGTATTATCAATTTATCACAAAAATCTATATTTGGAGACTAATAAGTAATCAGTAATATATAGTATACATCGAAAACAAATGGTAGTATAGATATGCATATTCACGTATGCCTACTGTCAATTATGCCTAGAGTAGCATATAACAATAATTAAGTATAAGAAGTTACCTTTAATTATGTTTTGAGATTGAACAAAATTTGATCATTTAATGCTTATGGAGACAATTAAAATTTGATCATTTAAAGCTTATATATGCAAAGGTTTTGAAAAAAAGAGACAAAAAAAGGTAACAAAATATGCTTCATACCATTTTTACCCGTTCAATATGCTGCTTTTGGATTCAGCCGTTGGTGGCACAATAATAAAGCCCGGTTTCGTGGAAGAAAAAATGGGCTCTAATAGTTTTAATCATAAAGCCCGGTTTTATTAAAGAGAACATGGCTCTATACAATGAATAGAGCCCGGTTTGTTAGCAAAAAAAGCGGCTCTAAATTTTTTTAGCATAGAGCCCGGTTCCTTTAAAAAAAACACGGCTCTATACCCTTTTTCACAACCCGGAATCCCTTTAGAGCCCGTTTTTCACAAAAACCGGGCTCTATGAAGGGGGCTCTGTGTCATTTTTTTTAGTAGTGAATCACAAAAAGAAGAAAATTTACATCCGTGAAACAAGGTGTCATTACGCTGTTTGAACGAGTTGAATGTCACGTACTTATGATGTTTCCAATTTAGGGATGAGCATGGGTTTGGAAACGGTGGATCCGAGAACCGAATTTTATTAAAAATAGGAATCGAGAACCGATCCTAATATAGTTTTTGGTTCCGGTTCTTTTAGGTCTACCCGATAAGAACCGCTTTTCTGAAGAAAAAAAAAATTAACCTCATGCATCGATGATTTAAGCTAATAAAAAACATAAAACAGCTAAACTTTTTAAGAACCTATGATGTGTGCTTATTCACACATCCTTTTTAGGCCTTAAATCAGACCAAAAATATCAAATACTAACAAAATATGCCAAGAGAATGTGTGTTTTTGTATTTGTGTATGTGCAGGTACGGATATGTGAAAAATGGACAAAAACAAAGCAAAACCGACAAAAACGAGCACGAGAATGGAGAAAGGTCAAAAGCCGGAGCCGGGAAAGTCAAAATGGTCAAACTAAGCTAAAAAGTTAAATAAAGTCCCTCAAGTATGAAGAATTGGCAAAATAGGACCCTTGAAAGAAGTTTGATAAATGTTACAAACATGGTCCCTGGAGTTTAAGAAATTACAAGTTTGGTCCTTTGAAGAATTAACTTGAAGAAAATTTGCAAGTCAAGACCTTGAAGTATCAAAGAATCACAAGAAGCCCTTGGATCAACTTTTCAGAATTGGTAGAAAAGGCCTCTTGAATTTACAAATTAGCAAATATTACCCTTACACCTTTAAACCAACTTATACTAAATCCTTAATTTTTTTTAAAACAAATCCAGTCCATCTAAACTTTTACCAGGCCCAACCCTTTTCATAAGCCCACACCTTTTTTAATCCTTAAACCCGGATCCACCCTTACCCGATTCTATACCTGGTCAAACAACTAAACCCGGTCAACCCTTTAATATTACTACACGGTCAACACTAACAATAAATCCCCCAATTCCCATTTTCCCGCCCCAATTTCACCCCTAAAATTACCCAGATAAACCCTAATTTACTATTAATCCCAATTAAACAAAACTGACAGCCTTTAAGGGCAATTCCGTACTTGTACTTGCTTCTAGAACCATTCCTGACATGTCAGGGAATGCCAGGTCAATAATCCGTGTGATGGGACAGTTGGCACGCAATCCAATGGATGAAATTCATACGTGGAATCGAAGCTTAATCCAATGATTGAGATTGAAAGATAGAAACACACTCCTGATGCTTCCAGAGGCTTCCTGAAGACCTAGACTCTCCTCACATCAGCTATAAATAGCACCCCTCACCTCACTATTGGAGGCAGTTAGTATAGGAGTAGGAGTAGTGTAGGAATTAAGAGTTAAATTTAGGTTTAAATTTCTGTTTATTGTACTGAGTTTTTAATGTAATTTGCTTTTCAAATTAATAAAAGTTTATTGGTTTTCATAATTTTGTTGTTTATTCAGTTTTTTTTAGCATTTACCTATAAGCTCTCTTAATCTCATAAGCTCTTAAATTCTGTTTTCTTTAAGCTTATTTAAGTTTACTTTAGCTTTTACAAAGTTATTCTCTGTTACTACTTTCAACAAAAAAAAAAACAACAACAACAACTAGCAAATCAGAATAAAATAAAAAAATAAAAATCCTTATCTTTTTCCAAAGACCATTGAATGCTTCCAAAAATACTTTTGCCTAACAAGTTGCATTGAACTTGTTAGAGCAATTTGACCCATATGAACTCTTAAAGTATTGAGTTGCGTTTAATGTAATAATAGGAGTAAACAACACTTGTTTATTTATAGGGGGCCAAGAAGTTAGAAGTTTAGTACTCTTACCTATGTGGGACAACTTTATAATTTTTAACATTTTTTGGTTGAAAGAACTTGAGTTTAAAAGAAATGAAATAGATCACTAACTTAAATAGATAAGTTAATAACAATGTTTTGAAAACTGGACCGATTACCGTTCCGACCGGTTAGATACATCCCGAAACTGATCTTTCTAACTTTTAATAGCAATAGAATGTATCGAGATCAGTTAGAAAAACCGATTGACTAGCATTATACAGATCCAGCAACCATTTTCATAAAAGTAAACAATGGAATTCTTAAACCAATTTGTAAGCCACAAAAAGAACAGAATTTACATATGTGAAACAAGGTGTCGTTACGCGATTTTAACAAGTTGAACGTCACGTACATATGATGTGTCCAAATACACATCCGAGGTATCTTTTTTAACTCCAATCGTAATGACATGTTAATGAAGCAGTGAGAAAACAAAATTCAGATTCTGAAATGTATTTAGTCAATATTTCTATAGTATTTCTACAGCATATGAGAAATGACGTACAAAATACATGAACTAAAGCGTTGAATACACGTGTTAACTACGTTAAAAGACATCATCAGGATTATCCCAAATACACGTACTAAAGCATTGAATATATTTCCCATTGAAAAATCTACGTGAAGACCAAGAAATTTAAATTCAATAATGTATTTATGCCAATCTTCCACCCCCAGACTAAAGGATCGATGCTGTTAAGCAGATTCGGTTTTTCGGTTTTGAGCTCTTCATTCCTGACTGAGCGTCAAATCCAGTTTTAGCCTGATCTATACCTCGAGGATCAAGAAGAAGAAAAACAAGTATCTAGAGCGGCTGTTTACATAATGCGTAATAAGTTTCCTAGTAATTTTATTACAGATTTAGTGCACAATTTTTCTAGATTGAAGGTGTAGCCATGTCTATTACAGATTGTTATTATGATATTATATATATATATATATATATATATATATATATATATATATATATATATATATATATATATATATATATTTAATTTCCCAATCGATTCATATACATTTAGATCTATATAATTTGATAAGCTCTATATTCATTGCTGAAATGATGTTTAATCTAAAGTCAATATACCATTTTTCAGTATGGAATTCGTGATAAGTTTTTAATTAACATTTTATTATCTACAAGTGTACTATTTTTTGATAGTAACACACATGTATTACACTAGTTTACCTTATCATACATTCCTACTTAAGTTAGTTTCAAATACTCGATCCATTTATGCCGCTTAGTCAACCATTGAAGAAAACCATGAGTTAGGGTGCTTATCTTAGCATATACTTTGGGAAAGCAAAAGTAGAATAGTGTACGAAACTGATACACAGTATTATTTGAGTCAGTCAAGTAGTCAACAATTGTTATTCTGACATTTAAATTGAACGCAAATGGATCATAACGAATGTAAATAAACAGACTTATTCAACAAGAATCCCTCACATCTGTTCCAGTAAAATGAAGATTGTGACTTCCATGACCTGCAAATTCCACCATATGCAGTATTTCCATGACCTGAAAATTCCACCATATGCCGTAAAATAAACAACTCCCTGTGGTAATTCTTGCTAGTATCCTTCTCATGTCCTAGTTGCACATGAAGACGATCTAGAGCTTTCTATCAGATCAAATTCTACGTCTTCTGAATTTCAAAGATCTTCTCTTTATGTGATCTTGCATAGGACTTAAAAGGTAAACATTGAATTCTTGGGTACTAAACAAACAATACATAGTGGTTTGTTGTCTGATTTCGGATATTGATACTTCTGTTATTGTATCAACTAAAGTGGAGATCCTGTCCTTGAAAGGTCTTCATTTTTTTATTTTATTTTATTTTTTGAACTGCGTTTTTATAGAAAAATTAGCAAGAAGCAAAAAAAATTAGAAGAATTTAGTACAAGCATCAATAGGATTCGAGATCCAATCAGCCTAACTCGGATTAAAATTCTTATTCCAATGGAGAATCCAAAAGGGTGAGAGGATCATAATTTCTTCCACAAGAGTATCCCTAAAGGAGACTTCAAGTCAAAGCAAATCCTATTCCTATATCTCCATAGGATCCAAGTAGAATCCTGAATAACCACATCAAAGCAAGCTTTACATCATCGCCAAGTTTCCAAATGCACTAATTCATGGAAATCATTTCCAATTAACGAAGTTATGTGTATTTTGTGAGCTTGAGTAATTCGGACTTTTTATTGGGCTAATGTCGATCATTCATCATGAGCATACTTAGACTGAAAGGGTCATTTAACTTGAAATAATTCATGTTCATTTAGGTTTCCATCACCGGCTACATCTTCTCTCTCTCTCTCTCTCTCTCTCTCTCTCTCTACAATTGACGTCTCTCACCTTGCAAAATTGTTAATAATTGAAAGATAATTTAAGTTAATGCGTACATTTTTGTTATTTAAGTTACAAATTATTATAAAAAATGACATTTAGCAATTGAGTCAACTCAAAACATCTGATCCTTTAGAATTTCAAAAAATGGCGTGTAATACAAAAGTGTTGATCCATTTTTTTATAAAGATAAAGTAAAACCAATTACGAGTACAGTGACACGATGTAATCAAAGTTACCTAAGTGACGATATTTTGAGGAGGATTAGGTTTTGTAGATCATGGATGAACTCGTTAAATTTTGTGCTGATTTATTTGTTTTCGTATAATTGAGTTATTTTGGTTAAATATCACCGTTACCTAAGTGAATTATTTCACTTGATTGGTTCAAGTCATGCCCGGTACAAGTGTATGTTTCATGTGGGACGTAAGAATGTATAGTTTAAGTTTTCTAACATGATTTACCAAGTCTCTTTTCCATTTTCGTTATGGTATTTAACTTTATAACAAAGTGGCATAGTGATTAGGCATCATGATTCCCTAAAAAGATCTCATGGTTAAGCCTCCCAAAGTACATATCTTGAGAGTGGTCAGAGTATGGATTCATAATCGTTCACACGTATACTCCGATTAGGCTAGTCAACCACTTTCCATCCCTAGATATCCTAAACAAGAAAAAACATCGACCATTTTTTCAATCTTTTCTTGATTACAAATTTAGTAATTTTAAAAGGCATGCCTATTTTTGTTGCAGACAATCATCCCAGCAACCCAAAACTTTTTATTTAAATCAATTCCTCACTCAATTGAAAACACATAAAGAGTAAACTACTAGCATTACAATCCATCAACCATTGTTATTTTTCTCTACACTCAATTGAAAACAAATGGAACGTGCTGGAGGTGTATGGATCAAGCCCATTCAACAACTCCACACATCTGATCCATAGAAGTTTTAAAAAAGGTGTACAAATCCACAGGGGGTTCTCAAAACCTTCAATAAACTGTCATAACTCCATGACTTGAAACTCTAGCTACCAAATGAAACAATATTTATATCTCTACCTCGAAGCAATGAGTATTTTAAGATTTAAAAAATATCTTGAAGCTGTATACAGATTTTGTGGCTACGAATCTAATCAGAAGTTAAACTTTCACGGTTTCTCGATCTACACAGCAGAAGAGTTAAACTTTCTGGCTTGAACAAATGCACTTGACCTGCCACAGACGTGGCTCACTTGGCCTATACCCACCAACCATGCCACCAGCACGTGATTCCTATTGGTCACACAGATCAGGGGCTCAAGGAATGGCACAACCATATCCGTCTGACGGCCCACAGCATTCACCCCACCAGCCTGACCCGCCACAGACCCTGACCCATTTGGTTCACGGTTCAATCTTATTTCGCCTTTGTTGAACCGTGGCACTGTAGATTTAATTACCTTTTGTTTCGTCTGGCTATCAATTGATGTACCATCCTTTCGTTTTCTTGTTGATGTTAAAGTTGCATCGTTTGATCCGTCAACCGCGCCGGCAGGTATTCGAGGCTTTTTGGGTTGCTTTCGTTTAAAGCCGGAAGTACCTTCACTGTATGAATCATTGATTTGTGTCATGTCCGAGTCCTACAATGATAAAACCGGGTCAATTGAAAGGGCATGTTGGCATTTTACGTAAATAACCAAACATTTAGTATAACACATAGCAGAATGTAAGATTTGTTGTCCCACTTTCTTTAGATCGATATAATAAGTTGCAAAGTAAATGAATAAGTAAAATCTAAATTGTCATTAACCATTGTAACGAATGTAATACATATGTATATATATGGTTTGAATCGACATGACCCAACCATTGTGTCTTTTCGGTTATAGTTCCAACCGGTTAACTAATAACTACTTTTCTATAACTAACTTTTGTAACTAACTTTCGGTTACAAAGTTTCTAACTAACTAGTTTGGTCCTTCGAGTTTTAAGAAGCAATGGAGCGAGATTATTTGGTTCACATTCTCCTCCTTAATCTTGATCGTTGCTTCTTCCTAAATCTTGAACTCCGAGCATTTGTCGCATTGTCATGAACTTCAATCTTGGTAGAGCCTTTGTTAGTATATCTGCTCTTTGTAGTTCTCCGCTGACATGTTCTACATTGATGTGTCCATTCTCTACGCATTCTCGAATGAAATGATATCGAATGTCGATGTGTTTACTTCTTCCATGAAAAACTGGGTTCTTGACTAGTGCAATTGCTGAAACGTTATCTACCTTCAACGTAATCTTCTTTTCTTCATTTCCAGTTAATTCACTAAGTAATCTTTTCAACCATAAGGCTTGACATGCTGCTGCAGTAGCCGCCATAAATTCTGATTCACATGATGATAGTGCCACTGTCGGTTGTTTCTGAGTACTCCAAGTAATGGGTGACTCTCCAAAATAAAATACTATGCCAGTAGTTCCTTTTCCTTGATCAGTGTTGATTCCATAACTACTGTCGCTGTAACCTGTAATCTTGCATCCGCCTTCTTTCTTGTAAATTATGCCATGCTTCTTTGTTCCTTTGATATATCGGATTACTTGCTTTACTGCCTTCAGGTGATGTTCCTTTGGGTCTTGCATCCATCTGCTGAGTAGTCCGACTGAATAACTAAGATCTGGTCTTGTATGTAGTAAGTACCTGAGACTTCCAATTAAGCTTCTGTAATAAGTTGCGTCAACTGAGTTACCATCTTCCGCCTTGACCAACTTAGTACCGGGGTCCATTGGTATCTTCGTATCATTACTATCATTCATATTCGTTTCCTTCAAGATCTTGTTAATATAACCTGTTTGCTTGATTGTAATCTCTCCTCCTATCTGTGTAACTTCTATCCCAAGGTAATAAGCTAACAATCCTAAGTCGCTCATTTCAAACTTTTCTTCCATCTGGGATTTGAATAGTTCTACTTCCTTCTTTGGAGTGCCCGTGATTATCAAATCATCTACATAAACTCCGACTATAATTGTAGAATTCTTGTTCCTCTTTGTATATACTGCTTGTTCGAGATTACACTTCTTGAATTCTAATGACTTTAATGTTTGATCAAGCTTCACATTCCAAGCTCTCGGTGCTTGTCTTAAGCCATATAAATCTTTAATAAGCTTGTACACTTTTGTTTTCTGGTTGTACAAATCCTTCAGGTTGTGTAACATAGACTTCTTCTTTCAAATCTCCATGTAAAAATGCTGATTTTACATCCAAGTGATGAACTCGCCAACCATGATATGCTGCTAACGCTAATATTAACCGTACTGTTTCTATCCTAGCAATTGGGGCAAATACTTCATCAAAGTCTATTCCTTGTTCTTGTACATATCCTTTTGCTACTAAACGTGCCTTGTATCGTATGATCTTTCCTTGTGCATCCCTCTTGGTTTTAAAAACCCATTTTAGTCCAATTGCCTTTTGATTTTCTGGCAATGTAGTAAGAATCCATGTCTTATTCTTATTTATTGAATCTATTTCAATTTCCATAGCCTCAATCCATTTCTTATCTACTGATGCTTCCTTATAGTTACGAGGGTCTTCTTCTGTGAAAAATAAACTTGGTGTTTCCACTACACTTGCATTTTCGTAAATTTCTGCTAAACCTTTCAATCCTCGTACTGGTGTATGATCATATCTTTCGTCTGAGGTTTCTAATGAACTAATAGTAGCCTCTTCTTCTGCTGAGTTAGGGTCTAATTGTATGTTGGTGCTGTAATTGGTGAGTTTGGTTCTGATGTTGGATCTAGTAATGGATCCGGTGTTGGATACATATCATCATCATCTTCTATGTTGACAGGTATAGGAGTTGTATTGCCAACTTCGTCTATCACAAAACTAGTCCAAAATGTGTCTTGTGTACTTGTATCCTCTTCATTCTTCTCCCAATTCCACGACTTTGTTTCCATAAACTTTACATCCCTACTAACATGTTTCTTTTTCTTTATCGGATCATATAACCTACATGCTTTTGATCCTTCCTCTACTCCTAAATAAATCATTGGTATGCTTCTATCATCCAGCTTCTTTAAATGAGGTATTGTTATTTTTGCATAAGCTGTGCATCCAAATATCCTTAGGTTCTCTAGATTTGGTTTTCTATTGTAGAGTGCCTCATATGGAGTTTTATCTATCAGGGCTCTTGTAGGTACCCTATTTAGTATGTAAATAGCATGTTTCACTGCTTCCGCCCAAAAAGTTAAGGGTAACTTCATGGCTTTCATCATACTTCTCGTAGTTGATAACACTGTTCTATTCCTTCTCTCTACTACTCCATTCTGTTGTGGTGAATATGGTGCTGTCAACTGTCTTGCTATTCCATTATCTTTACAATATTTGGTGAATTCATTTGATGTAAATTCACCTCCTCTATCTGTTCTTAGCATCCTCACTTTCATTCTTAATTCCATTTCTATTTTCTGATTAAATTCCTTGAATATACTAAATGCCTGATCCTTTGATTGTAGAAAGTAAGCCCACATAAAACGTGTACAATCGTCTACTAACAAGAATATGAGTTTCTTGCCTGAGTGTGTTGCTGGACTAATTGGACCACAGAGGTCTCCATATATTAAGTCCAACGGGTTCTTTGATCTGAATTTAGTTTGGTTTGGAAATGGTGTTCTACTGTGTTTTCCTAATAAACATGCATCACAAATCTGTCCGACATGATTTATTCTAGGTATTCCATCCACTAGACCTTTTCTAGTCATCTTGTTGATATCTTCAAAGTTTAGATGACCTAATCTAGCATGCCATAACCATGCTTGGTTATCTATATTTGCTAAGAGACAAATAGGTGTGTCTATCCGTAATCTAATACTGTAAAGTCTGTTCTTGGATCTTTCAACTTTCATCAACAACTTCCTGCTCTTATCATACAAAGTCAATCTATTTCCCTCTATTATAACTTTACAACCTATTTTTTGTAACACCCCCAATTCATGGTTGAGCGGAATTCGAACTGGGTGTTACTTGACAGCACAATAGTCACAATAATAGAAAACGAACTCCAATTGAGTCGTTTTAAAAGATGTATCATTCAAAATTATATAAATATCAGAGGTTACAAAATGAGGTCCCAATTGGTTCCATGTTTACAATGTATAATAAATGAGTTTTTGAATGATAAGTAAATTTATAGCCCTCTTGAGTATCCGTGTCCTTCCGTGCCATCCTTGATCGTCATGAACCTGAAATACATGCTTGAGAGGTCAACACAAAGGTTGAGTGATATTCATAGAGTTTGTTAACTCGTTTGAACACAATGTGTTGGTAGTTAAATCGTTTGAACACCATAATCGTAGTGTTTGTAGGTAAATCGGTTGAACACAATAATCGTAGTGTTTGTAGGTAAATCGTTTGAACACAATAATCGTAGTGTGAGCTGTAGACTCACACCAATGTTTGGAAAACAAAACAGGTAGGCTACGTTATTATACGCCCTTAAAATGTATTATACACTAAGCTTATGAAACCAAAACGTTAACGTGTACCAATATCGATCGGCAGATTCATCCCGGTAGGTACTTTGCCGTCATACCTAATGTCTCAAATATTAATGCATTTGTTTGAACTAATCAAAACAAATGGGATTCGTCAATCCCAATAGGCCTATTCACAATATTCGCGCTCACTCGCAAGTAACCCTCGCAAGTGATTAAATGGTTCATAATAAGGGATCATGGTTTGGCAAGGATGTTACTTAGTGATAATAAAACATAGTCGAATAGCATACAGTAGAAAGCATTGTGTTCGAGTAGAAAAATAATAGCATGTATTCCCCCCAAGGGTTTGTAAAACATTGAAGTAATGTAAAGTGGGGCTATGAACTCACCTTAAGTAAGATAGCAAGTAATGAAGGTAATGGTCGGATCGTGTAGGTTTCTACGAGCAACCTATAATAGAATGTTGCGACTTAGGATTTGAGTACAGAATATGAAGTAGTGCCTATATATATATCTTGCATTATAGTCCATGATGTGGTATGATGTATATTGTAAGTCCTTGAAAGAAAAGATTCATGAAACATGTATGTTTTGTATATCGTTTACTACCGTTCGGGCCGACATAATTCAGAAGTCATGTTAGTAAGCGTTCGAGGAGCCAGGACACTTTAACTCGTAAATCCACAACTCAACTCGACGGCTTACATAATGAACTCCTCACATGAGGCTCCCTACTATTGTAGTAGTTGATGAAATATATAGATATAAGTTTTGATCCGAAAGGTTACATGTCCGATATTTGAATAAACTTAGGAAAGTTTATTTGTACATGAAGATTGTTATTAGGGGTAGCTTCATAAGCCTTAAATGACCATGTTCTCTTGGTAAAATCTCATGGTTTCCTTTTAAGTGAAGTAGATCCAAATTGCTTGTTCAAGTTATCGCCTAACTCATTGTTTCATGTTTACGCCTATGTGAGTTGTTATGGTCATTTCGTCATGGCCTAGCCATGACCTTTGGTCCTTGTTCCAAGGTCATGAGACTCAACCTTGGTTCTAGTCATGTTTGTGGTCTTGATTATAGGTCATAAGACCTCTTGTTCCTTTCAAAATATAACCATAATCTAGTGACTTTCGCCTAAAAATGGGCTGTTTAGAATTTGAAGAATTTTATCACTCGGAAAGCGTTTTTAGGGCTCGAGCTTCTTTGTTCCTGAACGAAAACGTCGTTTCGGACAACTTTTGTGTTTTAACTTTTTGATGAATCGGACCAGAAGTGGGACTTTCAAAACCCAAATTTGATCAGGAAGCTATTTGGCAGTTTTGCCGGAAATCTTGGTAATTTCAAATGGGCGTAACTTTTGACTCGTATACTCGTTTTGGGTGGTTCAAATTGCTATGGTTTCCTTGTTAGGTCCTATACCACAATATGTAATAATCAAATATCATATTTTTACCATTTTGGTCGTGGTTTTCCAAGAAAGTCACTAGTTTGCTTGTTTTAGTAACTTGTTGTAACAATCAATAACAATAACTTGTTTTGCTCACTTTTATACATCATGGACATAACTACAAGACATAATATAGCAAGAATAACATGTAAATAACATGAACATGATTATTTAACAAGAATCAAGTTAGGGTTTGGCTCACAACTTTTGGCTTTCAAAGATGAAAGGAAGTTAACATGTAAGGATAGGACTTTGATAGACTTGCTTCAACCCACTTCACTTCATGCAATCTTTCTACCCTTGGTATTCTTGAAAGATGGATGATGAAGGTTTAGGTGACTTGAGTGGATTTAAACTCAAGAGAAATCACCAAGTATATAAGGTTATGGAAGTGTTTGATGAATGATAACCTATCTAGGGTTTCTACCTTGAACTAGCACTTGAATCTTGCATGAAACTTGGAAGATAATTTGCTAAGGATGAAATATTGTTGTGTGTGGTGTGTGGGACGTTCAAAGGAAGGGGGGGCTATTTATATGCAAATGAGGAGGTTAGAAATGTTGACTAGTCCAACCTTGGAGGCCAAGTTGAACACATGTTCACATCTTAAGGCTCCTAGCATGAGATTAAGACACACAAGGCTGAATTCCCCCTCCCTAGGTCGTTTCCTAAGCTTGGAGAGCAAGGGTGTGGACTTTTCTTGGTATTATCCAAGATACTTGGTTAGTTTTGACTCCGAGAAATGCCAATCGTAAATGATTAAGCCTCAAAACGTAAAACCGGGTGTCGTAAAATTATGGAACTTGAAAGTATTGATAAACATGTCAATAAGTTCCATAATAAAATATAAAATGAGTGGTAGGTTCCATTTGGGTGGTAAACCCTGCTAAAAACTGGAAACACGGGTCTAAAACGCGTAATTCGCGTAAAACGCTGAATATTGCGTAAAATTGAGAAAAGTATAATGTTACTTTTCTAATGTTATAAAAATGATTTAAAATGACTTATAATGTCTAGACTGGGCTCAGTCTAGTGTCGGTTGGTATTAAATGTCTTTTAGACATCAAACCGTAAGCCTAAAAATCACGAAATGACTTATAACATCAAGGGATCATTTTTGGTCAATGGAGGAGGGAAAGAATATGTTGACTTTTTCTAAGAAGTTGAAAACTCAAATAGTCTTAGAAACGCGTTTCGTGGTCTAATGGTTAATCGCCCATACGGTTAAGCGTGCTCATGCGAGAGTAGTACGGCATGGGTGACCTGCTGGGAAGTTTTTGGTCATGTTTTTCTCAGTCACGATTAATTCTCAAATAAATCATGAGTGTGTCAAACATTTTTCCGATGTGGGGTCACCTGACGGGATCGAATTTCGTCGTGCGTAGAATTTCTGAATGACGTTTTACCCTAAAACGTGTAATTCCTTAATAACTTTCACGAAAATGATCTGACGAATGTCAAACATTTAATTTGCCATGGAAATGATTTATCACTCGAGAATATCAAATAAAAATCAACTTTCGGGAAAGTTTCGGGAAAAATGAATAGTAAAAGTGAATAGTGAAATTTTCCGGGAAAAATTAATTAACCTGAAAATGCGAATTGTTACAGTCTCTACCCCTTACGGGGAACTTCGTCCCGAAGTTCTATGTGTATCATATGTTGGAGTGGTGTCGATAAAGATGTGTGGTTATTTATGAGGACTCGAGTCTTGAATTACCAGTGATATAGTTTGATTTGTCTTAGAATACGGTGTGTCAATAGAAATTGATAACATAGTTGAATATCAATAGAGATTCATATAATAGTCGAATATCAAAGGAAATTGATATAGTAATCGAGTATTAATAGGAATTGATATAGTAGTTGAATATCAAATAGAACTCGATATAGTTGTCAAGTATCAATAGCAATTGATATAGTAGTTGAACAACAATTGCAATTGACATAGACATCGAATAATGGAATAAATGTTGAACATGTGGTTGGACCAAGTCCTGTTTGAATTGTACGGCTGCCCATGCATATGGCTACATGGCTTCGCAATGAGTTTGGTACGACTGCGCATGCGTATGGTTACATGGCCCCGTAATGAGTTTGTTTGTTATTGCACTATCATTATGAAAACCAAAATGTAAACCTCGTACTAATGGAAATTGGGATAGTCGTTGCAATCATAGCCTAGTAGGTAATCTGTTGTTGTATCTAGTGTTTATTGACTTCATACTTATGTTATTTCGGATATAATTAAGCCCACTTGTTTATAATTCTTTATTTACATAGAGAGGCATCCCAAACAATGTAACTAAAGGAATATAAACGAATGGTTCGATGATTTATAATTTCTTTATTTAAATGAAAAGGCATCCCAATCCATTCAAATAAGGACATTATAAATCATCCTACTCAAGAATTCCCGACACAACATTCATACTTAGCCGGTGAGTTACAAGGTAGTGTATTACGAGATGATACTGGTGTAGCAAAAGTACAAGATGAATATTCAATCTTGTAAAGCTGATAAAGGTGCTTGTGGTGTAACTAAGGATGATTTGAGCTTTAAAAGTGCATCAAAATCTGTTAATGAGCTTGTGGTTCCAACGGTTGTGAAGATAATGTTATGATATGTTGATGAACAAAAGTGTGTAGTGTATGCTTAACATTAATACTCTTAGGTATAGATGTTGAGTTTGCTTTAAAAATCTTAAGAGATTTTTAAAAGTTTATGATGGAATGGTATCCTTAGGACCTAAACAGGATAGTACTTCTACAGGATGAAGAGAATAATTGATAACTATCCCAAGATAGTAGTTCGGATTATCTCATAAATGAAAAATTTCAAGAATGAAATTAGGTAACACAAATAAGGTGTTAAGATTTCGCTGAGTGGTAAGACATTATCGTGTCTCTAGATTGTTTTAATGTATTCTGGTGGTTTATCGAGTTCATGTAGGAAATCAACCTAAACATAACCCTAGTACAACTATTCTCAGTATTTGGAAATTTTAAGTCGAATATAGTTAGTCAGACTATATTCCACTGTCCCTAGGTTAAATATAGGTGACTAGTCTATATTTAGCCAAGGTTCGATAAAATTTTCAAATACCTAAATTAGGTATACTTGTGATATGTCCGTTGGTTTTGGGGAACTGTTCACTAAACAAAGGCGATGTCAACCCTTAAGTTGCAAGTCCCGTCCATACTAGACTTGTAACGTATGTTTTCATATTCCATTGCATAGAAGGTAGTAAGGGTAGATACGTATGGAAAGGAAGTTTTAAGTAGTTCTAAAATAGAACATACTTAGCCAGGATCACGAACTTTTAATAATGAAGGTTTCATCAGAAAACCTTAATGAATGTAGAGAAAGATCAGCTTTTGTCGACGATGGATTAGTTTGTCCTTTAGAAATCTCATATTTCTTGTTTGGAAATCGTTAGATTGTGATGGATTTTTGATATCATAAGAAATGATATTGATGAGGTCGTGAAATAATTCCAGAGACCATTGCACAAATCACAATGTCTCGGAAGTAGGTTAGGCCATTGTGCAATTCACAATGTCTGGGAAGTAGGTTAAACCATTAGGTGACTCAAAACATTTGAGAAATGATTAAGACCATTGTATCATACAATGTCTTGGAAAATGAATGAGACCATTGTATCTCACAATGTCTTGGAAAATGAATGAGACCATTGTATCTCACAATGTCTTGAAAAGTGAATGAGACCATTGTATCTCACAATGTCTTGAAAAGTGAATGAGACCATTGTAATCAGTTACAATGTCTTGGACATATAATGTTGGAGTAGGAACATGATTGGGAGAGTGTGGCTATGTCGAAATGCCTTAGAATAGGCATACACAGATATGTTTAGTTCATTGTTTAGATAAATGATTGAAAATAAACCGAGTTTATATATCAATATACTAATATGTTCATGTAGCATAAAATGCCTAGTGTGTATATATCAATATACTTATATGTTCATGTAGCATAAAATGCTTAGTGTGTATATATCAATATACTAATATGTGTTCATGTAGCATAAAATGCTTAGTGTGTATATATCAATATACTAATATGTGTTCATGTAGCATAAAATGCCTAGTGTGTATATATCAATATACTTATATGTTTGTGAAGCATAACATGCTTACTAAGTCCATAATCGTCTGGAAGATGGAAGACACGGAGAGCGGAAGGCTATAAAATGTTTTTGTTTGTGATTGTAGTTATAGTTTAGGTCTCACTTAGACCCGTTTCTCTATAACCATGGCTCTGGTACCAATCTGTAACACCCCCAATTCATGGTTGAGCGGAATTCGAACTGGGTGTTACTTGACAGCACAATAGTCACAATAATAGAAAACGAACTCCAATTGAGTCGTTTTAAAAGATGTATCATTCAAAATTATATAAATATCAGAGGTTACAAAATGAGGTCCCAATTGGTTCCATGTTTACAATGTATAATAAATGAGTTTTTGAATGATAAGTAAATTTATAGCCCTCTTGAGTATCCGTGTCCTTCCGTGCCATCCTTGATCGTCATGAACCTGAAATACATGCTTGAGAGGTCAACACAAAGGTTGAGTGATATTCATAGAGTTTGTTAACTCGTTTGAACACAATGTGTTGGTAGTTAAATCGTTTGAACACCATAATCGTAGTGTTTGTAGGTAAATCGTTTGAACACAATAATCGTAGTGTTTGTAGGTAAATCGTTTGAACACAATAATCGTAGTGTGAGCTGTAGACTCACACCAATGTTTGGAAAACAAAACAGGTAGGCTACGTTATTATACGCCCTTAAAATGTATTATACACTAAGCTTATGAAACCAAAACGTTAACGTGTACCAATATCGATCGGCAGATTCATCCCGGTAGGTACTTTGCCGTCATACCTAATGTCTCAAATATTAATGCATTTGTTTGAACTAATCAAAACAAATGGGATTCGTCAATCCCAATAGGCCTATTCACAATATTCGCGCTCACTCGCAAGTAACCCTCGCAAGTGATTAAATGGTTCATAATAAGGGATCATGGTTTGGCAAGGATGTTACTTAGTGATAATAAAACATAGTCGAATAGCATACAGTAGAAAGCATTGTGTTCGAGTAGAAAAATAATAGCATGTATTCCCCCCAAGGGTTTGTAAAACATTGAAGTAATGTAAAGTGGGGCTATGAACTCACCTTAAGTAAGATAGCAAGTAATGAAGGTAATGGTCGGATCGTGTAGGTTTCTACGAGCAACCTATAATAGAATGTTGCGACTTAGGATTTGAGTACAGAATATGAAGTAGTGCCTATATATATATCTTGCATTATAGTCCATGATGTGGTATGATGTATATTGTAAGTCCTTGAAAGAAAAGATTCATGAAACATGTATGTTTTGTATATCATTTACTACCGTTCGGGCCGACATAATTCAGAAGTCATGTTAGTAAGCGTTCGAGGAGCCAGGACACTTTAACTCGTAAATCCACAACTCAACTCGACGGCTTACATAATGAACTCCTCACATGAGGCTCCCTACTATTGTAGTAGTTGATGAAATATATAGATATAAGTTTTGATCCGAAAGGTTACATGTCCGATATTTGAATAAACTTAGGAAAGTTTATTTGTACATGAAGATTGTTATTAGGGGTAGCTTCATAAGCCTTAAATGACCATGTTCTCTTGGTAAAATCTCATGGTTTCCTTTTAAGTGAAGTAGATCCAAATTGCTTGTTCAAGTTATCGCCTAACTCATTGTTTCATGTTTACGCCTATGTGAGTTGTTATGGTCATTTCGTCATGGCCTAGCCATGACCTTTGGTCCTTGTTCCAAGGTCATGAGACTCAACCTTGGTTCTAGTCATGTTTGTGGTCTTGATTATAGGTCATAAGACCTCTTGTTCCTTTCAAAATATAACCATAATCTAGTGACTTTCGCCTAAAAATGGGCTGTTTAGAATTTGAAGAATTTTATCACTCGGAAAGCGTTTTTAGGGCTCGAGCTTCTTTGTTCCTGAACGAAAACGTCGTTTCGGACAACTTTCGTGTTTTAACTTTTTGATGAATCGGACCAGAAGTGGGACTTTCAAAACCCAAATTTGATCAGGAAGCTATTTGGCAGTTTTGCCGGAAATCTTGGTAATTTCAAATGGGCGTAACTTTTGACTCGTATACTCGTTTTGGGTGGTTCAAATTGCTATGGTTTCCTTGTTAGGTCCTCTACCACAATATGTAATAATCAAATATCATATTTTTACCATTTTGGTCGTGGTTTTCCAAGAAAGTCACTAGTTTGCTTGTTTTAGTAACTTGTTGTAACAATCAATAACAATAACTTGTTTTGCTCACTTTTATACATCATGGACATAACTACAAGACATAATATAGCAAGAATAACATGTAAATAACATGAACATGATTATTTAACAAGAATCAAGTTAGGGTTTGGCTCACAACTTTTGGCTTTCAAAGATGAAAGGAAGTTAACATGTAAGGATAGGACTTTGATAGACTTGCTTCAACCCACTTCACTTCATGCAATCTTTCTACCCTTGGTATTCTTGAAAGATGGATGATGAAGGTTTAGGTGACTTGAGTGGATTTAAACTCAAGAGAAATCACCAAGTATATAAGGTTATGGAAGTGTTTGATGAATGATAACCTATCTAGGGTTTCTACCTTGAACTAGCACTTGAATCTTGCATGAAACTTGGAAGATAATTTGCTAAGGATGAAATATTGTTGTGTGTGGTGTGTGGGACGTTCAAAGGAAGGGGGGGCTATTTATATGCAAATGAGGAGGTTAGAAATGTTGACTAGTCCAACCTTGGAGGCCAAGTTGAACACATGTTCACATCTTAAGGCTCCTAGCATGAGATTAAGACACACAAGGCTGAATTCCCCCTCCCTAGGTCGTTTCCTAAGCTTGGAGAGCAAGGGTGTGGACTTTTCTTGGTATTATCCAAGATACTTGGTTAGTTTTGACTCCGAGAAATGCCAATCGTAAATGATTAAGCCTCAAAACGTAAAACCGGGTGTCGTAAAATTATGGAACTTGAAAGTATTGATAAACATGTCAATAAGTTCCATAATAAAATATAAAATGAGTGGTAGGTTCCATTTGGGTGGTAAACCCTGCTAAAAACTGGAAACACGGGTCTAAAACGCGTAATTCGCGTAAAACGCTGAATATTGCGTAAAATTGAGAAAAGTATAATGTTACTTTTCTAATGTTATAAAAATGATTTAAAATGACTTATAATGTCTAGACTGGGCTCAGTCTAGTGTCGGTTGGTATTAAATGTCTTTTAGACATCAAACCGTAAGCCTAAAAATCACGAAATGACTTATAACATCAAGGGATCATTTTTGGTCAATGGAGGAGGGAAAGAATATGTTGACTTTTTCTAAGAAGTTGAAAACTCAAATAGTCTTAGAAACGCGTTTCGTGGTCTAATGGTTAATCGCCCATACGGTTAAGCGTGCTCATGCGAGAGTAGTACGGCATGGGTGACCTGCTGGGAAGTTTTTGGTCATGTTTTTCTCAGTCACGATTAATTCTCAAATAAATCATGAGTGTGTCAAACATTTTTCCGATGTGGGGTCACCTGACGGGATCGAATTTCGTCGTGCGTAGAATTTCTGAATGACGTTTTACCCTAAAACGTGTAATTCCTTAATAACTTTCACGAAAATGATCTGACGAATGTCAAACATTTAATTTGCCATGGAAATGATTTATCACTCGAGAATATCAAATAAAAATCAACTTTCGGGAAAGTTTCGGGAAAAATGAATAGTAAAAGTGAATAGTGAAATTTTCCGGGAAAAATTAATTAACCTGAAAATGCGAATTGTTACATTTTTGTAAGTTGTCCTAGACTTAGTATGTTGCTCTTAAGGTTTGGTATGTAATATACATCCGATACGACCTTTTGTTCTTGGTTTTTGCAACCTAACAATATAGAGCCTTTTCCCTTTATCTGTACATATGATCCATCTCCAAAACGTACTCATCCTGTTATGTTTTCATCTATATCTCTAAAATGACTCTTGGTTCCCGTCATATGATTACTTGCACCGTTATCTAAATACCATATGCTTTCGTCCTTTGAAGCATAATTTCCTGGTTGAATTTGGCCTTCATTCAACAATACTTCCTCGCGTTTGGTTTCGTGCATAGTCATTAATAGTGATGGTTCTTCATCTTCTAAGATAAGGTTTGATTGTTCTTGATCTGTCAATTTTACTCTACACTTTCTCATAAAGTGTCCAAGTTTGTTACATCTGTAACATCTTAACTTACTCACATCCTTTCTATTTGTATTTTTATTAGGGTTTTCCTTATAATTGGAGTTTCCTTCTTGTGAGTTATTTCTGTGTTTGTTATTTCGCCAGTTTCTTCGTGAATAGTTTGATCTACCTCCACGCTTATTAAATTGCTTTCCTCTACCTGAGTGTTCACCGTGTGTGAATAATAAATTATCCTGGCTTTCAACTTGATCTCCCTTCCGGAGTTTTATTCTTTCCTCAAATGCTTTGAGTTTTCCGGTGATCTCATCTAGGGTAATGTTGTCTAGATCACTAGTTTGTTCTATGGATGCTACTATCAGAATGAATCTATCTGGTGTGGAATCTAATAGCTTTCTAACTATAAGTGATTCATCTATTGTTTTCCCCAGTTTTGTTGCCTTCGTGACATAACCATTTAACTTGTCTGCAAATGCATCCACCGTCTCATCATCCTTCATCTAAAGGGCATTAAATCCTATCATTAAAGATTGTAGTCGTGCTTGTTGCACTTTCTCTTCGCCAACGTGTCTCCTTCTTAATGAATCCCATAATTCCCTTGCCGTTTTACAACTTGCTACTTGTAAAATTACATCCTCGGTCAACGCTTGATATAACAAGGTTGTTGTTGCCTTGTCTTTCTTAACATCTAATTATGTGTTTTCCGTAGGTTCTATTGTCTCCCACAAACCATGTGCTTCTAATATAACCTTTATTTGTATAGCCCATACCGTGTAATTTGTGTTTTTCAACTTAGGACATTGGTATTGTGCTATAGGTGTTAAAGGTTTTAATGTAGTTGTTGCGTTCGTATCCTCGCCCATCTTGAAAGTATTTATGATCTTCACTTTCTATTATTCGCTGGAATTTTCTAATATGGTATCTCCTCTAATATGGGAATATATATAGTTTTCGGGAATTCCTAGTAATTACGGGATCAATAGTAGTTCTCGGGATTCCTAATAGTATAAACTAACAAAATCTATACTATTCTAATGAATTGAAATCCAGAAAATTAGAAACTTGTGACCTCGTTATCGTATTGAATAAGAGATGTATTCCCTTGTCTCGTTAGTAAAATTCGTTCACCAACGTTTGTAATTCCCTTCGCTCCTTTTTGTTTATTGCTGCCTCGTTATATGTTTTCAAATCGACTTCAAAAACTTCTACCAAACAAACCTCTCGTATTCTTTTGTCTTGCTTCTGATTCGAACCAGTAAACAAACGCCAAAATTTCCTTTTCTTCTTCTTGTCGAATTGTTGTTGTTTTTTTTTTAAACGAGTCTAAACAAAATCAATATTCTTCTAGTCTTGTTCGAATTCTTTGTTGAACCAAAACAAGTCTCGACTTTTGTTGTTGTCGAATGTTGTTTCAGAAACTCGACACAAACAAAATAATACCACACTACACGTTGTTATCTTCTTCTTGTGTATTGTACTTGATCTCGTTTCTTGAAATCTTTAAGTCTCCTACACACTTCTCTTCGTTACCATGCCTTGGTAATTTGAATCAAATCAGTCTCGTCGTTTGATCCTTGCTGCAACGAAACAACCAAACTTTGGTTATACAGTTTCTTGCGCCTCTCGTTGTTGTTGTTCTTTTGTGTTAATATCGACACAAATTCCACACTCTTCTTTCCAAATGATCAATAATACTACGTATACGCTTTTTCTCAACCAACAACGCCCTTGCTTTGTGTTTCTTCTCTTCGAACTAGTTCCTTTTTTTCTACACAAAGTCTCCTCTATCTTCCTCGACACCAATACGCTTGATGTTATGCGTTTGCAACTCCTACGTAAAACAGATCGTGCACTATCTTTTCTACGCATTTCCTTATTCAAAAACGTGTTTTCTTTGGAAGATTTAAAAGAAAACAAGTTATATCTTTTCTCGCTCAAAGAGGAGTAACGAATTGTTCTTCCTCTTCTCCTGCGTCTTTCTTTGGCTTCTCTGATTTGTGTTGATTTCGTTATGCAGAAATCGTTGTGATAATATTGATGTATAATCCTTGCTCTTGATGCCAATTGTTGTCCCACTTTCTTTAGATCGATATAATAAGTTGCAAAGTAAATGAATAAGTAAAATCTAAATTGTCATTAACCATTGTAACGAATGTAATACATATGTATATATATGGTTTGAATCGACATGACCCAACCATTGTGTCTTTTCGGTTATAGTTCCAACCGGTTAACTAATAACTACTTTTCTATAACTAACTTTTGTAACTAACTTTCGGTTACAAAGTTTCTAACTAACTAGTTTGGTCCTTCGAGTTTTAAGAAGCAATGGAGCGAGATTTTTTGGTTCACAAGATTCAACTGAGAAACTAAGAAAATAAAAAGAGATCACCTTACATTGTCAGTCCAATCGATACCTACAGCTTCATCCAACCAGTTCTTTCCCACCCAAAGGAGAGACTAGACTCAACATGCACGGCCCCACTAAACGCCTTCTGACTAAACAATCCTGTTTGGTCACCAATACGGCTCCACACTGGGAGAAAAACATGAGTAACATCTACAGATGATAAAATAATCCAATGTTCCCCATGCTTTGGCATTACCCATACTTCATCAGATGGTTTGGTGTAATGAATAAAACATAACTTTTCTTCAAAAGCACCAAATTCATATTTGGATGACGGCATCTTTTTGGAGCATCAGTTGCGTTTGGCGGTTGAAGTAGCTTAGGAGTGGGTTTTAATAGTCGTCCAAGCCTCGATACATGTGGGCGGGGCATAGATACCTTGGGTTCCCCGCTAGTGATGGTTCTTCCTGAACATGAGTCACTCGGAACAGGCAATTCCTAGCAAAGAGCCCAGACCCACCAACCACACCTCCAACACCTGATTCCTGTTGGTCACACAGATCATGGGCTCAAGGAATGGCACAACCGTATCCATCTGATGGCCCACAGCATTCACCCCATTGGCCTGACCCGCCACAGACCTTGACCAACTTGGTTCAAACACACCAACCTCAACACCCTCACCTGACCCATTAGGGTTAGCCACACCCGCCACTGATGGTTCTTCCTGAATCATCAGAATCACCGGGAACAGGCAATTCCTAGCTAAGAGCCTGCTGGATCCCTGGAAACTTCTTGGATCAGATAGTAATGCTGCTGGTTGATTCGATTGAACCTGAAATAGATTGTGACATTGAATTTCAAAATGGATCAGTTTTTAACACTTACATGACAAATAGCACATATGTTAGTTGTCCAAGTGAGACTGCATCACTATTTAATCCTTAAGAACTTATGCAAGAGAAGGTAAAAGAGGTTATCATAATGCTTACAATTTCTTTAGAAACTTTTTGTGCCACGAGAAAGTTCGACTTGTATAATGAGGTGTAAAATTATGGAGCTGCAAAAACCTGAAAATTTAATAGTAATTGACAACATTATTGACCAACAAAAAGGAGAACAATGTCTTGCCCAATAACATAGATAACGAAACTTGAATTAACACAAGTTACTTAATAAACGAAACTAAATTAGACCTGAGCTGATCTACAAATAGAACTAATTAAACTGAAGAATATATATATATATATATATATATATATATATATATATATATATATATATATATATATATATATATATATATATATGTATATAATCTTTACCTTTTTCCAAAGACCATAGAATGCTTCCAAAAATACTTTTGCCTAACATGTTGCATTGCACTTTGTTAGACTTTAATGTTATAGAAGTAAATGTTAAAGGTAGTTTAGTGTGTATTTATATTACGTATTTAGTATAGAAGTATGTAAGACCTGTAAGAACTAAGGACAATATAGAGAACTAAGAACTATGTGGAGAAAATGTAGAGAGAAGATTGTAGAGAGAGAAGTAGAGAAACCACACTTATATTACTTCAAATCTTGATGCCTTACAATGGCAAGATACATGGCTATTTATAGCCTTGAGGAGTACAACACATAAGCTTATAGTACAAGCATACATACTTTTTTACATAATTGCCTTATGACATAAGCACTTACATCATGTAAGGATTGACATAGGCTTGACATCATTGCATATGTCATTATCCCACACTAGAAAATACTAGAAATATTAAACATACTTAAGATAAATAAAACACCCTTAACATAATAAAACACACTTAACTAAACATTAGATGTTTAGCCTTCTTCATGGGCTCCAGCGAGCATCAGATTCCGTCGGGTTATCTTCAAATGGGTCAAAATGTCCGCCATTTCCATCTGATGAGAAGAGTGGTTATCATCCTCGTCGGTAGATGTGTCTGGATCATTTTCAAAATTATCAAGGAGCCAATGATAATTTGATTCAATCCATTTGTTTGAGTCTGGATGGTCATCATGCCATGTCCTCACATTCCACATAATGTAAGTCGGTATCTGGGTCGACGCCGTTTCCTCTTGCCATCAAACTCTTTGTTTCTGCAAAGAGTTCTAAATTTTCTCACATTTCCGGCTGGCCGGATTAGTATGATACCAGTCATGGATGAAACATTATGGGGAGTAGTAGACAGCTGATCCTTCATCACGGAGAGCATTTGGTGCTAGAAAAGACTCTGGTCTTCGAAACAAACTAGGATGTAAGGACCCTTTGTGTTGATCAAGGTTGTTAGCCAATTTTTCCACTGGTGGTGGGGAACGAACCATTGTAGCATAGTACGCAAATGCTTGGAATGGGGGAATGTCATTGAATTGGCTTTTGACTACATATGAGAGGAGTTTTTCTGCATTAAATGATATGCCAATTGTGAAGCATTCAAAGAGGTAATAGAAGAAGCACAGTGCTTCTTTTGGAAACCTCCATAAGTCATGGATATGGAACACATTGAGAAATGGGTAGTCTAGGTGGAACCTGAGGCCCTTTATGAATACACCATGATTTTTAATGAGGACAGTGAGGAAGGTCTAGTAGAATAGATTGGCCCTTTTATCAAATGTTAGATCTGCAATGGTTTCAACTATTTCCTCTGGTAGGTTGAGGACAGGGACCGGTAGTTGGACTGGTGGTTGAGGAGTTGAAGAAGATCCTTCTTCATTTTGGGGGGTGGCTAAGAGAACCATTAAGGGAAAGTTGGGGGTGTATTTTTGTTTGGAGTGGAGTCTTTGGGTTCTTGTCTTCTAATTTATAGGCCTTTGGTCGGGAGAGAAAATCTGCAAGGACATTTTCTTTTCCTTTGATGTGTTTTACTGTGAACTTCCACTATGAGAACCAGTTTGACCACCTCAAAAGCTGTGCATGAGATAGCATTTTTCATTTAAATTGGAGCATTATTGGGAAGGAAGACTTTTCTTTAAATACTCAATATGTTAATAACATTCACATCCTAAATGGGATCAATTATTAGGAGGCAATCCTAAAATGGGGGCAATCCTAAAATTAATCTCTATTAGATTAATATCGGCGAAATATTTTACTAAGAGAGAATAATTTATACCTTGTTTGTACTAAATGAATGTCATAACAATGTATTAGTGGTTCGAAAAATCATAAAAATACACCTTACTTGCATGGGTCAATCAAGCTAGTAGCATGTTTTGCGTGCCAAATTATTTCCGAAAACGGTCCTA
This sequence comes from Artemisia argyi, assembly GCA_030686995.1. Lineage (NCBI taxonomy): Eukaryota > Viridiplantae > Streptophyta > Magnoliopsida > Asterales > Asteraceae > Artemisia > Artemisia argyi. The sequence continues at coordinate 43,804 of JARVZY010002085.1, forward strand.
CAAATACAAATAAGTTACAAGTTAACAAAACAAAGATTCATATATCTAAAGCAATAATTTGAATCATGAGTTACATGTGAGTAGAAAAAAGGACATACTTCAATCTATGATTACGAGAAAGCAACCATATAACTTTTGCATCTATGACATTTTTGACAAACAAAATCCATAAACTACTACCAATATTCTAACTTTAATCAAATACACTTGATCATCTAGTCATACTAGTAAAGGCCATTATAATATGTCAGAATGCTCAAATGAGTTTGCTTAGTGTTTTTTAGGAACAATATTCTGGCAGACATATACGTAAAAACAAATAGCATGCTTGATTTTACAATATGTTGTATTATCAATTTATCACAAAAATCTACATTTGGAGACTAATAAGTAATCAATAATATATGGTATACATCGAAAACAAATGGTAGTATAGATATGCATATTCACGTATGCCTACTGTCAATTATGCCTAGAGTAGCATATAACAATAATTAAGTATAAGAAGTTACCTTTAATTATGTTTTGAGATTGAACAAAATTTGATCATTTAATGCTTATGGAGACAATTAAAATTTGATCATTTAAAGCTTATATATGCAAAGGTTTTGAAAAAAAGAGGCAAAAAAAGGTAACAAAATATGCTTCATACCATTTTTACCCCGTTCAATATGCTGCTTTTGGATTGAGCTGTTGGTGGCACAATAATAAAGCCCGGTTTCGTGGAAGAAAAACGGGCTCTAATAGTTTTAATCATAAAGCCCGGTTTTATTAAAGAGAACATGGCTCTACACAATGAATAGAGCCCGGTTTGTTAGCAAAAAAAGCGGCTCTAAAATTTTTTAGCATAGAGCCCGGTTCCCTCAGAAAAAACACGGCTCTATACCCTTTTTCACAACCCGGAATCCCTTTAGAGCCCGTTTTCACAAAAACCGGGCTCTATGAAGGGGGCTCTGTGTCATTTTTTGTAGTAGTGAATCACAAAAAGAAGAAAATTTACATCCGTGAAACAAGGTGTCGTTACGCAGTTTGAACGAGTTGAATGTCACGTACTTATTATGTTTCCAATTTAGGGATGAGCATGGGTTTGGAACCGGTGGATCCGAGAACCGAAGTTTATTAAAAATAGGAATCGAGAACCGATCCTAATATAGGTTTTGGTTCGGTTCTTTTGGGTCTACCTGATAAGAACCGCTTTTCTGAAGAAAAAAAATTAACCTCATTCATCGATGAATTAAGCTAATAAAAAACATAAAACAAATAAACATTTTAAGAACCTACAACTATTCACATTTAAAAAAATAACAATTAACAACTAAACCATAAACTAAAATAAACAATCATTCTATTGTTCATATTTCTAACAAAACAAAATATTAATAAAAGTGCTAGCAAATTTTAGCATGATGAACATGTAAAAGCTAATCGAATGCAAATAAAAATAAAATATAAAACTTATTTCCATTGTTTTGATAATGATAGTTGTCTATGTGAGTTTTGAATGTTAAATGATCTTGGAATGTTATTAGGTTCAGATTAATTATTGCTTTTTGTGGATGGTTCAATAAATAAAAGATTAGGGTTTAAACTGTTTGGCTTGAATTTCCTAAAAGCAGGCTACTAGTTTGTTTTTTATTTTTATTTATTTATTTATTTATTTATTTATTTTTTGTTTTTTTAATGCTACATAGGATTTGATATTTTTTTTATAAGAAGTAAAAAAAGTACATAATTTTATAATTATAGGTTCTTTGGTTCCAGAACCAAGAACCGGTGGAACCGAATCGACCCGAGAACCGAAAAATCTCAAAATCGAGAACCGGAACTGGAACCTTTGATTCTAGTTCCAGTTCGGTTCTTCATGGATCCGGTCCGGTTCTTTGGTTCTTTTGCTCATCCCTAGTTTCCATATACACATCCGAGGTATCTTTTTTAACTCCAATCATAATGACATGTTAGTAAAGCTGTGTGAAGACATAATTCAGATTTAGAAATGTATTTAGTTATTCAATATTTCACTAACAACATATGAGAAATGACGAACAAAATACATGAGCTAAAGCATTGACTACACATGTTAACTATGTTAAAAGACGTCATCTGGATTATCCCAAATACACGTACTAAAGTATTGAATATATTTCCCATTGAAAAAGCTGCGTGAAGACAAAGAAATTTAAATTCCGTATTAGATTTATGCCAATCTTCCACCCCTAGATTAAAGGATCAATGAGATTAAGCATATTGTGTTTTTTAGTTTTGAGCTCTTCATTCCTGACAGAGCATCGAACCGAGTTCAAGACTGATCTATACCTCGAGGATCCAAAAAAAAATAAATAAAAAAATAAATAAAAAAAAAAAAAAAAAAAAAAAAAAAAAAAAAAAACTCTAAAGCTGTTGTTTACTTAATGTGCAGAGTCTAATACTTTTATTACAACACATTTTTTCTTGATTGGTGGTGTAGCCATATCTAATTATCAATTACAGTTTGTTATTTTGATATGATTTTTTTATTATTTCCCAATTGAGTTATATACATTGATATTTTTAATTAGCATTTTATTATCTGCAAGGGTACTATTTTTTTATAGTAACACATGTATCATAGTTTACCTTATCATACATTACTACTTAAGTTAGTTTTGAAATACTCGCTCCATTTATGCCGCTTAGTCAACCATTGAAGAAAACCATGAGTTAGGGTGCTTATATTCACATAAACTTTGGGAAAGCAAAAGTAGAGTAGTGTACGAAACTGAACACAGTATTATTCGAGTCAGTCAAGTAGTCAACAATTGTTATTCTGACATTTGAACCGAAAGCAAATGGCTCATAACGAATGTAAATAAATAGCCTTATTCAACAAGAATCCCACACATCTGATCCAGTAAATTGAAGATTGTGACTTCCATGACCTGCAAATTCCACCATATGCAGTATTTCCATGACCAGCAAATTCCACCATAGTATTTCCATGACCTGAAAATTCCACCATATGCTGTAAAATAAACAACTCCCTGTGCTAATTCTTGCTAGTATCCTTCTCATGTCCTACTTGCACATGAAGATGATCTAGAGCTTTCTATCAGATCAAATTCTACGTCTTCTAAATTTCAAAGATCTTCTCTTTATGGGATCTTGCATAGGACTCAAAAGGTAAACATTGAATAATTGGGTACTAAACAAACAATACATAGTGGTTTGTTGTTTGATTTCGGATATTGATACTTCTGTTATTGTATCAACTAAAGTGGAGATCCTGTCCTTTGAAAGGTCTTCATTTTTTTTATTATTATTTTTTTTGAACGGCGTTTTTATAGAAAAATTAGCAAGAAGCTAAAAAATATTTGAAGAATTTAGTACAAGCATCAATAGGATTCGAGATCCAATCAGCCCAACTCGGATTAAAATTCTTATTCCGATGGAAAATCCAAGAGGGTGAGAGGATCATAATTTCTTCCACAAGAGTATCCCAACAAGGAGACTTCAAATCAAAGCAAATCCTATTCCTATATCTCCATAGGATCAAACTAGTATTCTGAATAACCACATCAAAGCAAGCTTTACATCATCGCTATGTTTCCAAATGCACTAATTTATTGAAATCATTTCCAATTATCGAAGTTATGTGTAATGTGTGAGCTTGCGTAATTCGCACTTTGTAATGGGCTAACGTCGATCTTTCTTCTTGAGCATACTTGGACTGAAAGGGTCATTTGACTCGAAACAAACCTTTGTGTTCATGTTTATTTAGGTTTCCATCACCAACCACATCTTCTCTCTCTCTCTCTCTCTCTCTCTCTCTCTCTCTCTCTCTCTCTCTCCTTGCAAAATTGTGAATAAATGAAAGATAATTTAAGTTAATGCGCACGTTTGAGTTATGTAGGTTACAAATTATTATAAAAAATGACATTTAGCAATTAAGTCAACTCGACACATCCGATCCATTAGAATTTCAAAAACTGGCGTGTAATACAAAAGTGTTGATCAGTTTTTTTTATAAAGATAAACTAAAACCAATTTCGAGTACAGTGTCACGATGTAATCAAAGTTATCTAAGTGACGATATTATGAGGAGGATTAGGTTTTGTAGATCATGGATGGGCTGGTTAAATTTTGTACTGATTTATGTGTTTTCGTATAATAGAGTTATTTAGGTTAAATATCATTATAGAATGGATATTGGCCTACCGTTACCTAAGAGAATTATTTCACTTGATCAAATAGTTGTTGGTTCATGTCACGCCCGGTACAAGTGTATGTTTCATGTGGGTAGTTTAAGATTTGTAACATGATTTACCAAGTCTCTTTTCCATTTTTGTGATGGTATTTAGCTTTATACCAAAGTGGCATAGTGGTTAGGCATCATGATTCCCTAAAAAGATCTCATGATTAAGCCTCCCAAAGTACATATCTTGAGAGTGGTCAGAGTATGGATTCATATACGTATATGCATCTGATTAAAAGCTAGAAAACACACTATGGTGTGTTATAATGCATCGAAGATTATAGGGATGCATCTAATTTTTTTTGGGTAAAGGGGAGTAATCCTGCACCCTGGTAAATATATAAACCAAAACGTTTAAGTACAATGGATATGGGTGAATCCTATATCTCAGCCCATTACATAGGCAAACAACTTACATAAAAAGATACTTCCTATTTTCTAAAACAAGAAAACACACGATTACTCACATGACAACATAAGACATAACGAAATAAAATTACTTCCTACGACCTTGAAGCCTAGTGCCATAGATGGCATTAAAAGCATCCAAATTCCCTGGAAGATCATAAACCTGGTTCGCATAGTCATCGTAATCATAGTTATCATCAGCATCTTCAAACTCTTGGCCACCACCAAACAAATTAGCAGACTCATCAAAAGGGTTAACAACCACCTCTTCTTCAAAATCCAAAAGCACAATCTCTCCCACCTTAGAAAAAGGGTTAACCCTCTTGGTAAAAGAAGTGGGAGGAGAAGAAGAAACACCAGTGGTAGGAGCCACAACCGACTCCTTCTCTTTTAAATCACTCACATGAGGAGCTTGTGAAACATTACTAATCTTAATAGACTCTTCCTCATTAACTTTCATTTTATTACCTGTCTTAGTAGATTCATCCACAGTAACTTCCATTGTACGACCAGCATCTACATCCTTGTTGTTGTCATTAGATGGAATACCAAAAACATTCGTATCATCCATATTAAGAGCAACAAACTGATTAGATGTAGAAATCTTCGTTCCACTCGTACTAGGCACATCAGAAGCCTTCTTCTTAGTGCCATCCACCTTCTTAGGTTCAGGAGGATTCTTTTTGGGTTGATACTGAAACTGCTTACCCACAACAGGTTTATTAAACCCTCATTTACCCTGAGTAGTAAGACCACCTTGCTTACCCTTCTTTTTATTATTGACAATCGTAAAACCATCATTAACAGGCTTAGTAGGCTGAACTGGAGGAGCAACAACTTTTTTTTTGGTAAAAGGTCAAAAGACCCGGTAAATATATTACTCCAAAAAATGTTTAAGTACAAAGGATATGAGTGAATCCCATATCTCAGCCCGTTACATAGGTTGAAAAGCTTACATAACAAGATACTTCTAATTCTCTAAACAAGAAAAAACCACTACTCAAAAGATACCATTAGACTCCTATGAGAAAAAAATTACTTTCTACTAAAACCTTGGAGCTTGATACCATACGTGTCATATAAACCAGAGTATGACCAAAGATCTTACAGTTATCACAACGAGGTGGTTTCCATTCGTATTCAACCCGTATATTCTCAATAGTCGAACCCGAACCATCAAGTAATGGTATCTCAATAGTGAGACTGTCCCGAAGCACCTCATCCGATTTCACTTCTATCATGCATCTGGCAAAACTACTACGGCCCCACGATTCTTTACACATTTGGCTTGTAAAAGCATCTAACCTTTTGGGCGTGCCAATCAGTGTGGCAAGAAGACTGAGGCCATCATCAGAAAACATAGCAAGGGGAACATCATGGAATTTAACCCACACTGGGATGTTAGTCAAATCCTCTTTAAGTAGGTTTGTGTTCAAAGTCCATGGTTTAAGAATAATAGGAACATTTCTGATCAACCAAGGACCATTTTCAAGCACTTCATCAACACCTTTCTTCGAGTTGAACTTAAAGAAGAAGAACCCCTTAGCATTCATCATTACCTTTTGCACACCAAACTTAGCCCATGCATTGCGAACATAATAATCAACAACAGGAAAAGCAAGGCGTTGGCCAAGGAAATAACCGTAGAGAGTATTTTCAAACCTCGTATTCACCTCTTCCACTACTTTCATTGGAACTGAAAGGTCAACATCCTCCTTCTTTTTGCTACACTTCAACCTCCGAAAATTAGACACATGTTTCTGAGGTTCATTAGAAGTAGCACCCGTGTAAGAAACCGACTTCACTCCAATACCATTAGTAGTACCAACCTTGTGAGCCTTGGGACCAGAAGTTGCACTCATATTCATATTCACCTTAGTACCAGAAGTTGCATTCGAAGGAGGAGAACTTGTTAAATTAACTTCATTCGCAACAATCTCACTTTGAATTTTAATCATAGCATCATCAAAATTCATATGCGCATTAGCTATCAATTGTTCCACTTGGGGTTCATTCACCGTATCTTTAACATTAACATCAACATTAGCAGAAGTACTAGTGACAGGAATCCCATCATTCAGAGGTATTGGAACCCCATCATCATCCACGAACACAAGCTTACCTTCAAAATTTCTCCGTTCCATATCGCGGATCTTATCATCAAACGAACTCGTCACAACATCACCTTGGAAGCAGCCAAACCCTCAACATCAACACGATCAGAAGCACTCTTTCTAGTAAGAAAACCCTTATTTAACATCTCTTTTACCCACATACAGCAATCAAAAAGAAGATAACCAGCAAGTAGCAAAACACCATTAGGGTTAGCCACACCCGCTACTGATGGTTCTTCCTGAATTATCAGAATCACTGAGAACAGGCAATTCCAAGCTAAGAGCCCGCCGAATCCCTGGAAAATTCTTGGATCAGATCGTAATGCTGCTGGTTGATTCGATTGAACCTGAAATAGATTGTGACATTGAATTTCAAAATGGATCAGTTTTTAACACTTACATGACAAATAGCACATATGTTAGTTGTCCAAGTGAGAGTGCATCACTATAATTTATTCCTTAAAAACTTATGCAAGAGAAGGTAAAAGAGGTTATCATAATGCTTACCATTTCTTTAGAAACTTTTTGTGCCACGAGAAAATTCAAATTGTATAATGAGGCGTAAAATTATGGAGCTGCAAAATCCAGAAAATTAAATAGTAATCGACAACATTATTGACAAACAAAAAGGAGAACAATGTCTTGCCCATAAACATAGATAACGAAACTTGAATTAACACAAGTAACTTAATAAACAAAACTAAATTAGACCTGAGCTAATCTCCAAATAGAGCTAATTAAACTAAGAAAAGAAAATATAAATAAATATATAACTAAAATACCAAAAAAAAAAAAAAAAAAAACAACTAGCAAATCAGAATAAAATAAAAAAATAAAAATCCTTACCTTTTTCCAAAGACCATTGAATGCTTCCAATTTGACCCGTATGAACTCTTAAAGTATTGAGTTGGGTTTAATATAATAATATGAGTAAACAACACTTGTTTATTTATAGGGGGGCAAGAAGTTAGAAGTTTAGTTCTCTTACCTATGTGGGACAACTTTATAATTTTTAACATTTTTTGGATCAAAGAACTTGAGTTTAAAATAAATGAAATAGATCACTAACTTAAATAGATAAGTTAATAACAATGTTTTGAAGACTGGACCGATTACCATTCTGACCGGTTAGATACATTCCGAAACTGATCTTTCTAACTTTTAATAGCAATAGAATGTATCGAGATCAGTTAGAAAAACGGATTTACTAGCATTATACAGATCCAACAACCATTTTCATAAAAGTAAACAATGGAATTCTTAAACCAATTTGTAAGCCACAAAAAGAAGAGAATTTACATATGTGAAACAAGGTGTCGTTACACGATTTTAGCAAGTTGAACGTCACATAATTGTGATGTGTCCAAATACACATCCGAGGTATCTTTTTTAACTCCAATCGTAATGACATGTTAATGAAGCTGTGAGAAAACAAAATTCAGATTCTCAAATGTATTTAGTCAATATTTCTATAGTATTTCTACAGCATATGAGAAATGACGTACAACATACATGAACTAAAGCGTAGAATACACGTTTTAACTACGTTAAAAGACATCTTCAGGATTATCCCAAATACACGTACTAAAGCATTGAATATATTTCCCATTGAAAAATTTGCGTGAAGACCAAGAAATTTAAATTCAATAGTGTATTTATGCCAATCTTCCACCCCCAGACTAAAGGATCGATGCTATTAAGTTTTTCGGGTTTGAGCTCTTCATTCCTGACTGAGCGTCAAATCAAGTTTTAGCCTGATCTATACCTCGAGGATCCAGAAGAAGAAAAACAAGTATCTAGAGCGGCTGTTTATTTAATGTGTAATAAGTTTCCTAGTAATTTTATTACAGATTTTGTGCACAATTTATCTAGATTGAAGGTGTAGCCATGTCTATTACAGATTGTTATTATGATATGATTTTTTTTTTTTTAATTTCCCAATCGATTCATATACATTTAGATCTATATAATTTGATAAGCTATATTCATTGCTGAAATGATGTTTAATCTAAAGTCAATATACCATTTTTCAGTATGGAATTTGTGATATGTTTTTAATTAACATTTTATTATCTGCAAGTGTACTATTTTTTGATAGTAACACACATGTATTACACTAGTTTACCTTATCATACATTCCTACTTAAGTTAGTTTCAAATACTCGATCTGTTTATGCCGCTTAGTCAAACATTGAAGAAAACCATGAGTTAGGGTGCTTATCTTCACATATACTTTGGGAAAGCAAAAGTAGAGTAGTGTACGAAACTGATACACAGTATTATTCGAGTCAGTCAAGTAGTCAACAATTGTTATTCTGACATTTAAATTGAAAGCAAATGGATCATAACGAATGTAAATAAATAGACTTATTCAACAAGAATCCCACACATCTGTTCCAGTAAATAGAAGATTGTGACTTCCATGACCTGCTAATTCCACCATATGCAGTATTTCCATGACCTGCAAATTCCACCATATGCTGTAAAATAAACAACTCCCTGTGGTAATTCTTGCTAGTATCCTTCTCATGTCCTAGTTGCACATGAAGACGATCTAGAGCTTTCTATCAGATCAAATTCTACGTATTCTGAATTTCAAAGATCTTCTCTTTATGTGATCTTGCATAGGACTTAAAAGGTAAACATTGAATTCTTGGGTACTAAACAAATAATACATAGTGGTTTGTTGTTTGATTTTGGATATTGAAACTTCTGTTATTGTATCAACTAAAGTGGAGATCCTGTCCTTGAAAGGTCTTCATTTTTTTATTTTATTTTATTTTTTGAACGGCGTTTTTATAGAAAAATTAGCAAGAAGCTAAAAAAAATAGAAGAATTTAGTACAAGCATCAATAGGATTCGAGATCCAATCAGCCCAACTCAGATTAAAATTCTTATTCCAATGGAGAATCCAAAAGGGTGAGAGGATCATAATTTCTTCCACAAGAGTATCCCTACATGGAGACTTCAAGTCAAAGCAAATCCTATTCCTATATCTCCAAAGGATCCAAGTAGAATCCTGAATAACCACATCAAAGCAAGCTTTACATCATCGCCAAGTTTCCAAATGCACTAATTCATGGAAATCATTTCCAATTAACGAAGTTATGTGTATTGTGTGAGCTTGAGTAATTCGGACTTTTTATTGGGCTAATGTCGATCTTTCATCATGAGCATACTTAGACTGAAAGGGTCATTTGACTTGAAATAATTCATGTTCATTTAGGTTTCTCTCTCTCTCTCTCTCTCTCTCTGTCTCTCTCTCTCTCTCTCTCTCTCTCTCTCTCTCTCTCTACAATTGACGTCTCTCACCTTGCAAAATTGTTAATAATTGAAAGATAATTTAAGTTAATGCGTACATTTTTGTTATTTAGGTTACAAATTATTATAAAAAATGACATTTGGCAATTAAGTCAACTCAAAACATCTGATCCTTTAGAATTTCAAAAAATGGCGTGTAATACAAAAGTTTTGATCCATTTTTTTATAAAGATAAAGTAAAACCAATTACGAGTACAGTGTCACGATGTAATCAAAGTTACCTAAGTGACGATATTTTGAGGAGGATTAGGTTTTGTAGATCATGGATGGACTCGTTAAATTTTGTGCTGATTTATTTGTTTTCATATAATTGAGTTATTTAGGTTAAATATCACCGTTACCTAAGCGAATTATTTCACTTGATTGGTTCAAGTCATGCCCGGTACAAGTGTATGTTTTATGTGGGACGTAAGAATGTATAGTTTAAGTTTTCTAACATGATTTACCAAGTCTCTTTTCCATTTTCGTTATTGTATTTAGCTTTATAACAAAGTGGCATAGTGAATAGGCATGATGAATCCCTAAAAAGATGTCATGGTTAAGCCTCCCAAAGTACATATCTTGAGAGTGGTCAGAGTATGGATTCATAATCGTTCACACGGATACCCCGATTAGGCTAGTCAACCACTTTCCATCCCTAGATATCCTAAACAAGAAAAAACATCGGCCATTTTTTTCAATCTTTTCTTGATTACAAATTTAGTAATTTTAAAAGGCATGCCTATTTTGTTGCAGACAATCATCCCAGCAACCCAAAACTATTTATTTAAATCAATTCCTCACTCAATTGAAAACAGATAAAGAGTAAACTACTAGCATTACAGTCCATCAACCATTGTTATTTTTCTCTATACTCAATTGAAAACAAATGGAACGTGCTGGAGGTGATCAAGCCCATTCAACAACTCCACACATCTGATCCATAGAAGTTTTAAAAAAGGTGTACAAATCCACAGGGGGTTCTCAAAACCTTCAATAAACTGTCATAACTCCATGACTTAAAACTCTAGCTACCAAATGAAACAATATTTATATCTCTACCTCGTAGCAATGAGTATTTTAAGATTTAAAAAAGCATCTTGAAGCTGTATACAGATTTTGTGTACCAAATGAAACAATATTTATATCTCTACCTCGTAGCAATGAGTATTTTAAGATTTAAAAAAGCATCTTGAAGCTGTATACAGATTTTGTGGCTACGAATCTAATCAGAAGTTAAACTTTCACGGTCTCTCGATATACACAGCAAAATAGTTAAACTTTCTGGCTTGAACAAATCCACTTGACCTGCCACAGACGTGGCTCACTTGGCCCATACCCACCAACCATGCCACCAGCACCTGATTCCTATTGGTCATACAGATCAGGGGCTCAAGGAATGGCACAACCATATCCGTCTGACGGCCCACAGCATTCACCCCACCAGCCTGACCCGCCACAGACCCTGACCCATTTGGTTCACGATTCAATGTTATTTCGCCTTTGTTGAACCATGGCACTGTAGATTTAATTACCTTTTGTTTCGTCTGGCTATCAATTGATGTACCATCCTTTCGTTTTCTTTTTGATAGTAAAGTTGCATCGTTTGATCCGTCAACCGCGCCGGCAGGTATTCGGGCTTTTTGGGTTGCTTTCGTTTAAAGCCGGAAGTACCTTCACTGTATGAATCATTGATTTGTGTCATGTCCGAGTCCTACAATGACAAAACCGGGTCAATTGAAAAGGCATGTTGGCATTTTATGTAAATAACAAAACATTTAGTATAACCGATAGCAGAATGTAAGATTCAACTGAGAAACTAAGAAAATAAAAAGAGATCACCTTGCATTGTCAGCCCAATCGATACCTACAGCTTCATCCAACCAGTTCTTTCCCACCCAAAGGAGAGACTAGACTCAACATGCACGGCACCACTAAACGCCTTCTAACTAAACAATCCTGTTTTGTCACCAATACGGCTCCACACTGGGAGAAAAACATGAGTAACATCTACAGATGATAAAATAATCCAATGTTCCCCATGCTTTGGCATTACCCATACTTCATCAGATGGTTTGGTGTAATGAATAAAACATAACTTTTCTTCAAAAGCACCAAATTCATATTTGGATGACGGCATCTTTTTGGAGCATCAGTTGCGTTTGGCGGTTGAAGTAGCTTAGGAGTGGGTTTTAATAGTCGTCCAAGCCTCGATACATGTGGGCGGGGCATAGATTCCTTGGGTTCCCCGCTAGTGATGGTTCTTTCTGAACATGAGTCACTCGGAACAGGCAATTCCTAGCAAAGAGCCCAGACCCACCAACCACACCTCCAACACCTGATTCCTGTTGGTCACACAGATCATGGGCTCAAGGAATGGCACAACCGTATCCATCTTATGGCCCACAGCATTCACCCCATTAGCCTGACCCGCCACAGACCCTGACCAACTTGGTTCAAACACACCAACCTCAACACCCTCACCTGACCCATTAGGGTTAGCCACACCCGCTACTGATGGCTCTTCCTGAATCATCAGAATCACCGGGAACAGGCAATTCCTAGCTAAGAGCCTGCTGGATCCCTGGAAACTTCTTGGATCAGATAGTAATGCTGCTGGTTGATTCGATTGAAACTGAAATAGATTGTGACATTGAATTTCAAAATGGATCAGTTTTTAACACTTACATGACAAATAGCACATATGTTAGTTGTCCAAGTGAGACTGCATCACTATTTATTCCTTAAAAACTTATGCAAGAGAAGGTAAAAGAGGTTATCATAATGCTTACCATTTCTTTAGAAACTTTTTGTGCCACGAGAAAATTTGACGTGTATAATGAGGTGTAAAATTATGGAGCTGCAAAAACCTGAAAATTTAATAGTAATTGACAACATTATTGACCAACAAAAAGGAGAACAATGTCTTGCCCAAAAACATAGATAACGAAACTTGAATTAACACAAGTTACTTAGTAAACAAGAGTTGCGATCCCCTAAAAAGGGGATCAAAATTAAAAAGTCTAAAAAGGTTTCTAGCCACTAAGCTAGTGTCATGTGTCCCCCACCCACTCCCTCCCTTTTTTCTTTAATATTTTCGGTTAGAGGGCATTTTGGTCATTTGACCCATTTTTTTAATTCCACCTTAAATTTCAAATGCAAATAACTTTCAAACGACAAACTTTTATAAAAAACCGATTTCACCATAATTTTTAAAATTTAATCCTCTTTAATTTGGTATAAATTTTTTTTAATTTTTTCGAAACTTTTTTTTTGACATATTCATTGGGTCATGATTTTCTTGAAAATTTTAGCGTTTTCGGCTCTAATTTTGTCTAGTTTAAAGGCCGAATTTTGCAAAACTTAAAACACGAAAGTTGTAGCTTCTTGGCCATTCTTTACCCAGAAATTTGAATCACTCAAATCCAATATGATATGAGTGAGATATCGTATGTTAAAGATGACGTTTTACTCATATTTGTGCACACAACGTGTTTGATAAAATGTTTAGCTTAGATTTTTAGTCTTAAAATCGAGTTAAATGCACTAATTTTTGTACAACAATGCACCTTTAATTATTTTATTAATGTAAGATTCAAAAAGTTTTGTTTTTTCTTGTTTTTTTGTTGTTTTTTTTAACTGATAAACCATATTAACTGATGAACCTTATTAACTGATTTTTAAAAAAGACATTTTGTTCATCAGTTACTTTGGTTGAACTATATTAATTGATGAACTAATTAACTGATGAACCTTATTAACTGATTTTTAAAAAAGACATATTGCGCGTTAAAAGTCTTATTAACTGATAAACCTTATTAACTGATAAACTTATTAAATCAGTTAATAAGGTTCATCAACCTTATTAACTGATGAACTTATTAACTGATGAACTGATGAACTTATTAAATCAGTTAATAAGGTTCATCAGTTAAAGAGCCTTATTAACTGATGAACTTACTAAATCAGTTAATAAGGTTCATCAGTTAATAAGGTTCATCAGCCTTATTAACTGGTTGAACTATATTAACTGATGAACTTATTAACTGATGAATCTTATTAACTGATGAACTTATTAAATCAGATAATAAGGTTCATCAGTTAATAAGGTTCATCGGTTAAAAAAAACAAAAAAAACAAAACTTTTTGAATTTTACTTTAATAAAATAACTAAAAGTGCATTGTTGTACAAAAATTAGTGAATTTAACTCGATTTTAAGACTAAAAATCTAAGCTAAACATTTCATCAAACATATTGTGTGCAACAAATATGATTAAAACGTCATCTTTAACATACGATATCTCACTCATATCATATTGATTTGAGTGATTCAAATTTCTGGGTAAAGAATGGCCAAGAAGCTACGACTTTCATGTTTTAAATTTTTCACAATTCGGCATTTATGATGGTACAAAATAAGGTCGAAAATGCCCAAAAAATAAGAAAATTGACACCCATTTCGTATGTAAAAAAAAGTTTCGAAATTTTTAACAAAATTTATACCAAATTAAAGAGGATTAAATTTTAAAAATTATGGTGAAATCGGTTTTTTCTAAAAGTTTGTCGTTTAAGAGATATGTGCGTTTGAAATTTGAGGTGGAAAAAGAAAAAATGAGTAATTTTACTATTTTGCCCCTATCCAGATTTTTTAAATAAAATAAAGGGGGGACACGTGGCAGCACCAAATTTCTTTTTAGGCTTTGCAATGTTTTGCTACTTTGCAAGGGATCCGGCATCTAGTAAACAAAACTAAATTAGACCTGAGCTGATCTACAAATAGAACTAATTAAACTAACTGAAGAATATATATATATATATATATATATATATATATATATATATATATATATATATATATATATATATATATATATATATATATATATAATCCTTACCTTTTTCCAAAGACCATTGAATGCTTCCAAAAATACTTTTGCCTAACAAGATGCATTGCACTTTGTTGGACTTTAATGTTATAGAAGTAAATGTTAAAGGTAGTTTAGTGTGCATTTATATTACGTATTTAGTATAGAAGTATGTAAGACCTGTAAGAACTAAGGACATTATAGAGAACTAAGAACTATGTGGAGAACATGTAGAGAGAATATTGTGGGTAAAGGGTAATCCACCCGGTAAAATATATTACTCCAAAAAAACGTTTAAGAACAATGGAATGTGGCTGAAGTACCACATTAACCGCAAGCAATCGCTTGAGACAACCACTAAATCATTTATGACATGCCATAAATGACAACTAGCTACAACCAACAAGACCACCAAACCAAAACCAGCATAAAAAAATATACATCATAATTATATGCAAAGTAGAGAGAATATTGTAGAGAGAGAAGTAGAGAAAACACACTTATATTACTTCAAATCTTGATGCCTTACAATGGCAAGATACATGGCTATTTATAGCCTTGAGGAATACAACACATAAGCTTATAGTACAAGCATATATACTTTTTTACATAATTGCCTTATGACATAAGCACTTACATCATGTAAGGATTGACATAGGTTTGACATCATTGCATATGTCATTATCCCACGCTAGAAAATACTAGAAATATTAAAAATACTTAAGACAAATAAAACACCTTTAACATAATAAAGCACACTTAACTAAACATTAGATGTTTAGCCTTCTTCATTGGCTCCAGCAAGCATCAGATTCCGTCGGGTTGTCTTCAAATGGGTCAAAATGTCCGCCATCTCATCTGATGAGAAGAGTGGGTTATCATCCTCGTCGGTAGATGTGTCTGGATCATTTTCAAAATTATCAATGAGCCAATGATAATTTTCTTCAATCCATTTGTTTGAGTTTGGATGGCCATCACGCCATGTCCTCACGTTTCACAAAATGTAAGTCGGTATCGTTTCTGGGTCGACGCCGTTTCCTTTTGCCATCAAACTCCTTGTTTCTGCAAAGAGTTCTAAATTTTCTTTCACATTTCCGGCTGGCCAGATTAGTATGATACCATTCATGGATGAAACAGTATGGGGAGTAGTAGACAGCTGATCCTTCATCACGGAGAGCATTTGGTGCTAGAAAAGACCCTGGTCTTCGAAACAAACTAGGATGTAAGGACCCTTTGTGTTGATCAAGGTTGTTAGCCATTTTGTCCACTGGTGGTGGGGAACGAACCATTGTAGCATAGTAAGCAAATGCTTGGAATGGGTGAACATCATTGAATTGGCATTTGACTACATATGAGAGGAGTTTTCTGCATTAAATGATATGCCAATTGTGAAGCATTCAAAGAGGTAATAGAAGAAGCACAGTGCTTCTTTTGCAAACCTCCATAAGTCATGGATACGGAACACATTGAGAAATGGGTAGTCTAGGTGGAACCTGAGGCCCTTTATGAATACACCATGAGTTTTTATGAGGACAGTGAGGAAGGTCTAGTAGAACAGATTGGCCCTTTTATCAAATGTTAGATCTACAATGGTTTCAACTATTTCCTCTTGTAGGTTGAGGACAGGGACCGGTAGTTGGACTGGTGGTTGAGGAGTTGAAGAAGATCCTTCTTCATTTTGGGGGGTGGCTAAGAGAACCATTAAGGGAAAGTTGGGGGTGTATTTTTGTTTGGAGTGGAGTCTTTGGGTTCTTGTCTTCTAATTTATAGGCCTTTGGTCGGGAGAGAAAATCTGCAAGGACATTTTCTGTTCCTTTGATGTGTTTTACTATGAACTTCCACTATGAGAACCAGTTTAACCACCTCAAAAGCTGTGCATGAGGTAGCATTTTTCTTTTAAATTGGAGCATTATTGGGAAGGAAGACTTTTCTTTAAATACTCATGTTAATAACATTCACATCCTAAATGGGATCAATTATTTAGAAGGCAATCCTAAAATTAATCTCTATTAGATTAATATCGGCGAAATACTTTACTAAGAGAGAATAATTTATACCTTGTTTGTACTAAATGAATGTCATAACAACGTATTAGTGGTTCGAAAAATCATAAAAATACACCTTACTTGCACGGGTCAATCAAGCTAGTAGCATGTTTCGTGTGCCAAATTATTTCCGAAAACGGTCCTACAAATACAAATAAGTTACAAGTTAACAAAAAAAGATTCATATACCTAAAGCAATGATTTGAATCATGAGTTACATGTGAGTAGAAAAAAGGACATACTTCAATCTATGATTACGAGAAAGCAACCATATAACTTTTGTATCTATGACATTTTTGACAAACAAAATCCATAAACTACTACCAATATTCTAACTTTAATCAAATACACTTGATCATCTAATCATACTAGTAAAGGCCATTATAATATGTCAGAATGCTCAAATGAGTTTGCTTAGTGTTTTTTAGGAACAATATTCTGGTAGACATATACGTAAAAACAAATAGCATGCTTGATTTTACAATATGTTGTATTATCAAGTTATCACAAAAATCTACATTTGGAGACTAATAAGTAATCAATAATATATAGTATACATCGAAAACAAATGGTAGTATAGATATGCATATTCACGTATGCATACTGTCAATTATGCCTAGAGTAGCATATAACAATAATTAAGTATAAGAAGTTACCTTTAATTATGATTTGAGATTGAACAAAATTTGATCATTTAATGCTTATGGAGACAATTAAAATTTGATCATTTAAAGCTTATATATGCAAAGGTTTTGAAAAAAAGAGGCAAAAAAAAAGGTAACAAAATATGCTTCATACCATTTTACCCGTTCAATATGCTGCTTTTGGATTGAGCCGTTGGTGGCAGAATAATAATGTCCGGTTTCGTGGAAGAAAAATGGGCTCAAATAGTTTTAATCATCAAGCCCAGTTTTATTAAAGAGAACATGGCTCTATACAATGAATAGCGCCCGGTTTGTTAGCAAAAAAAATGGCTCTAAAATTTTTTAGCATAGAGCCCGGTTCCCTCAGAAAAAACACGGCTCTATACCCTTTTTCACAACCCGGAATCCCTTTTGAGCCCGTTTTTCACAAAAACCGGGCTCTATGAAGGGGGCTCTGTGTCAGTTTTTGTAGTAGTGAATCACAAAAAGAAGAAAATTTACATCCGTGAAACAAGGTGTCGTTACGCTGTTTGAACGAGTTCAATGTCACGTACTTATGATGTTTCCAATTTAGGGATGAGCATGGGTTTGGAACCGGTGGATCCGAGAACCGAATTTTATTAAAAATAGGAATCGAGAACCGATCCTAATATAGGTTTTGGTTCGGTTCTTTTGGGTCTACCTGATAAGAACCGCTTTTCTGAAGAAAAAAAATTAACCTCAAGCATCGATTATTTAGGCTAATAAAAAACATAAAACAAATAAACTTTTTTAGAACCTACAACTATTCACGTTTAAAAAAATAACAATTAACAACTAAACCATAAACTAAAATAAAAAATCATTCTATTGTTCATATTTCTAAGAAAACAAAATATTAATAAAAGTGCTAGCAAATTTTAGCATGATGAACATGTAAAAGCTAATCGAATGCAAATAAAAATAAAATATAAAACTTATTT
Organism: Artemisia argyi; assembly: GCA_030686995.1. Lineage (NCBI taxonomy): Eukaryota > Viridiplantae > Streptophyta > Magnoliopsida > Asterales > Asteraceae > Artemisia > Artemisia argyi. Next base: position 62,371 of record JARVZY010002085.1, read on the forward strand.
CCATTGTTTTGATAATGATAGTTGTTTATGTGAGTTTTGAATGTTAAATGATCTTGGAATGTTATTAGGTTCAGATTAATTATTGCTTTTTGTTGATGTTTCAATGAATGAAATATTAGGGTTTAAACTGTTTGGCTTGAATTTCCTAAAAGTAGGCTACTAGTTTGTTTTTTTTTTTTTTTTTTTTTTTTTTTTTGATACATATGATTTGATATTTTTTTATAAGAAATAAAAAAAATACATAATTTTATAATTATAGGTTTTTTGGTTCCAGAACAAAGAACCGATGGAACCGAACCGACCCGAGAACCAAAAAATCTCAAAATCGAGAACCGGAACTGGAACCTTTGATTCTAGTTCCAGTTCGGTTCTTCATGGATCCGGTCCGGTTCTTTGGTTCTTTTGCTCATCCCTAGTTTCCATATACACATCCGAGGTATCTTTTTTAACTCCAATCATAATGACATGTTAGTGAAGCTGTGTGAAGACATAATTCAGATTTAGAAATGTATTTAATTATTCAATATTTCACTAACAGCATATGAGAAATGACGAACAAAATACATGAGCTAAAGCATTGACTACACATGTTAACTATGTTAAAAGACATCATCTGGATTATCCCAAATACACGTACTAAAGCATTGAATATATTTCCCATTGAAAAAGCTGCGTGAAGACAAAGAAATTTAAATTCCGTATTAGATTTATGCCAATCTTCCACCCCTAGAATAAAGGATCAATGAGATTAAGCGTATTGTGTTTTTTTGGTTTTGAGCTCTTCATTCCTGACAGAGCATCGAACCGAGTTCAAGACTGATCTATACCTCGAGGATCAGGAAAAAAAAAAAAAAAAAAAAAAAAAAAAAAAAAAAAACTCTAAAGCCGTTGTTTACTTAATGTGCAGTGTCTAATACTTTTATTAGTGTCTAATACTTTTATTACAACACATTTTTTCTTGAATGGTGGTGTAGCCATATCTAATTATCAATTACAGTTTGGGTAGAAGGTCAACGACCCGGTAAATATATTACTCCAAAAATCTTTTAAGTACAACGGATATGGGTGAATCCCATATCTCAGCCCGTTACATAGGCGAAAAGCTTACATAACAAGATACTTCCTATTTTCAAAACAAGAAAACAAATCATTAATCACATGATAGTAGTGACTCTGACAAAAAGATAAACTACTTCCTACGACCTTGGAGATTAAAACCATAAATGGCATTAAGAGCATCCAATTCCCCTGGAAGATCATAAATTTGCTTCGAATAATCATCATAGTCATACTCATCTTCACGCTCATGACCACCACCAAAAAGATTTGCTGATTCGTCGAACGTGTTAAGAACCTCATCTTCATCACTATCAGAAACCACAACCTCACCGACTTTTGAGAATGGGTTAGCCCTCTTAGTGAAAGAGGTAGACGGAATTGGATGACCTTCATCATCCACAAGAGTAGCTTTCCCATTAATAAGTAGCTTTTCAAGCTTACCAATTTTCTCAACTATAAGAGTAGAACCAACTTCCTTTGTTCCCAGTAAATCACTCGCAAACAGTTCTTATGAAGTAAAATCACTCACAAGAGGAGCTTGTGAAGTAAATCACTCACAGTTTGTTATTATGATATATTTTTTTTATTATTTCCCAATTGAGTTATATACATTTAGATATATATAATTTGATAAGCTCTATATTCGTTGTTGAAATGATGTTTAATCTAAAGTCAATATACCATTTTTCAGTATGGAAATGGTGATAAGGTTTTAATTAACATTTTATTATCTGCAAGTGTACTATTTTTTTATAGTAACACATGTATCACACTAGTTTACCTTATCATACATTACTACTTAAGTTAGTTTTGAAATACTCGCTCCATTTATGCCGCTTAGTCAACCATTGAAGAAAACCATGAGTTAGCGTGCTTATATTCACATAAACTTTGGGAAAGCAAAAGTAAAGTAGTGTACGAAACTGAACACAATATTATTCGAGTCAGTCAAGTAGTCAACAATTGTTATTCTGACATTTGAACCGAAAGCAAATGGCTCATAACGAATGTAAATAAATAGCCTTATTCAACAAGAATCCCACACATCTGATCCAGTAAATTGAAGATTGTGACTTCCATGACCTGCAAATTCCACCATATGCAGTATTTCCATGACCAGCAAATTCCACCATAGTATTTCCATGACCTGAAAATTCCACCATATGCTGTAAAATAAACAACTCCCTGTGCTAATTCTTGCTAGTATCCTTCTCATGTCCTACTTGCACATGAAGATGATCTAGAGCTTTCTATCAGATCAAATTCTACGTCTTCTAAATTTCAAAGATCTTCTCTTTATGGGATCTTGCATAGGACTCAAAAGGTAAACATTGAATAATTGGGTACTAAACAAACAATACATAGTGGTTTGTTGTTTGATTTCGGATATTGATACTTCTGTTATTGTATCAACTAAAGTGGAGATCCTGTCCTTTGAAAGGTCTTCATTTTTTTATTATTATTTTTTTTGAACGGCGTTTTTATAGAAAAATTAGCAAGAAGCTAAAAAAGATTAGAAGAATTTAGTACAAGCATCAATAGGATTCGAGATCCAATCAGCCCAACTCGGATTAAAATTCTTATTCCGATGGAAAATCCAAGAGGGTGAGAGGATCATAATTTCTTCCACAAGAGTATCCCAACAAGGAGACTTCAAATCAAAGCAAATCCTATTCCTATATCTCCATAGGATCAAACTAGTATTCTGAATAACCACATCAAAGCAAGCTTTACATCATCGCCATGTTTCCAAATGCACTAATTTATTGAAATCATTTCCAATTAACGAAGTTATGTGTAATGTATGAGCTTGCGTAATTCGCACTTTGTAATGGGCTAACGTCGATCTTTCATCTTGAGCATACTTGGACTGAAAGGGTCATTTGACTCGAAACAAACCTTTGTGTTCATGTTTATTTAGGTTTCCATCACCAACCACATCTCTTCTCTCTCTCTCTCTCTCTCTCTCTCTCTCTCTCTCTCTCTCTCTCTCTCTCTCTCTCTCTCTCTCTCTCTCTCTCCTTGCAAAATTGTTAATAAATGAAAGATAATTTAAGTTACTGCACACGTTTGAGTTATGTAGGTTACAAATTATTATAAAAAATGACATTTAGCAATTAAGTCAACTCGACACATCCGATCCATTAGAATTTCAAAAACTGGCGTGTAATACAAAAGTGTTGATCAGTTTTTTTATAAAGATAAACTAAAACCAATTTCGAGTACAGTGTCACGATGTAATCAAAGTTATCTAAGTGACGATATTATAAGGAGGACTAGGTTTTGTTGATAGTTAACCTAAACTTTGGGTTAAACGGGTCATATTAGAAAGTATAGTATATGTATTAGTGTCAAGTATGTAATTAGTGTAAGTTTAGGGTATCATTATGTAAAGTCGTTTATATCAAACGACATATCGTTTAGGTTGATAGGGTTATAACGGTTAAGTTAGGTTGTGTCGTTTACTTTTGTAGAATCAGTATAGCTGTCATATGGCACCGATTCATCTAGTATAAATAGGTAGGATTCTGTAATCAACAATGATTCCATATCAATACAATTCAATATATATATTCAGTTACAAAATTCTGTCCCAAATTCTTGTTCCATTCATATCGTTTTAGAAGAACAACAACCTGTGAAGTCTGATATACCAACAATTGGTATCAAGAGCAAGAACGATTCCGGGAATCAACCGCAAGAAAGAAAGAAGATTTGATTCAACCTTAATCAATCAAGTAAGAAAGTAAGGAAGAAGGATTACCCGTTCACTCGTCGATTGGAGAAGTAAGGAGACGAACGAACCGAAGAAGACAACCGGACCAGAACCAGTGTTCAAAGTGATTAGATTGTTGTTCCCACATCATTCCAGCCGATTCCAAAAGAAAGATTGAAGGATTGATTTGGTACTCTCTGTGTTTTCCTTTGTTTTAATCTAATTAGTTTTAAGGATTTTTAGATAAAAGGGGAAAAAAGGGATAAGAAAACACCTGCTGGGTATTTTTGGTTGCAAGGAAAGAGAAGACCCATATTATTTGTTGGGAATTTCGAATAAAACAAAATCATATATAACCTTTTGTGTTTTGTGGACTTTGAACCACATAAAACAAAGAAAGTGGGTACAAATTTTTTCTCTGATTTACATAGGAGTATTAGTTTTGTATTAATATTTGAGTACCAAACGGAGTGGGTATTCAGGGGAAGATTGTTTTGAAAAAATTAAACGCGTAAGTAAGCACGCGAATAGGCGTAAGTAAGCACGCTTATAAGAACGAAGGCGTAAGTAAGCACGCTTGTTTAAAGAACGCGTAAGTAAGCACGCGAGTAACAAAGAAAACGTAAGTAAGCACGTTTACAAGAAAGAAAGCGTAAGTAAGCACGCTTGAACGAAAAAGATACGTAAGTAAGCACGTACCAGAAAGAAAGAAAGATAGGAAGAAAGAAGGCAAAAGCGCGTCAAAGCAAGAAAGAAGAAAGAAAGGAAGAAAGCATGGCGAACGAAAAAGAAGGAAGCAGTATAGTACTTAAATGCGTACAGTTGACGGATTCCAATTACACAACATGGGCAGTATTGATGGAAACAATATTAAAAGCGTATGGGCTTTGGGAGACGATCAACCCGAAAGAAGGAAGTAGTGCAACAGATGAAAAGAAGATGCATACAACGAAAGCCATGATATTCCAGACATTACCACAGGATATCTTGATGCAAGTTGCACAATATGAAACTGCAAAGGAAGTATGGGATTCAGTGAAAGTACGATATCTTGGTGCAGACCTAGTCCAGAAAGCACGGCTACAAACGCTAAGAAGTGAGTTAGAAACTTTGAAAATGAAAGAAAACGAAAGTGTGAAAGACTTCTCAGGAAAGTTGGGCAGTATAAAAGCCAAATTTGCAAGCCTTGGCACTACCCTTGAGGATAAGTTAATTGTGAGAAAGTTACTCAACTCGGTCCCGAAGAAGTTTTTACCGATTGTAGCCACCATTGAACAATACTCAGAAATAGATACCATGCCGTTGGAAGAATAACAGCATTTGAAGAACGTATTAAGAGTGCTAATGAACCAAAAGAGTATGATCCAAGCAAACTACTGATAGCAAGTACAAACAACAATGGAAACTGGCATAATGGAAGAAGACGTGGTAATCAAGGAAGAGGACGTGGAAAAGGCACAGTACATGAAGATCAAGACAAGAAGAAGTACCGATGCTTTGGATGTGGTGAAATTGGTCACATTGCAAAAGAATGCACGAAATGGAAAGACAAAGAGCAAGAAGCGTTTCTCATCTCAGAGGACGAAGAACCAACATTGTTGTGAAGAGCAAGATGAAAGCAAGTTGAAGACTTACCTTAAACCAAAGTTTAGTTTAAGGGGGAGTGTTGATAGTTAACCTAAACTTTGGGTTAAACGGGTCATATTAGAAAGTACAGTATATGTATTAGTGTCAAGTATGTAATTAGTGTAAGTTTAGGGTATCATTATGTAAAGTCGTTTATATCAAACGACATATCGTTTAGGTTGATAGGGTTATAACGGTTAAGTTAGGTTGTGTCGTTTACTTTTGTAGAATCAGTATAACTGTCATATGGCACCGATTCATCTAGTATAAATAGGTAGGATTCTGTAATCAACAATCATTCCATATCAATACAATTCAATATATATATTCAGTTACAAAATTCTGTCCCAAATTCTTGTTCCATTCATATCATTTTAGAAGAACAACAACCTGTGAAGTCTGATATACCAACAGGTTTTGTAAATCATGGATGGGCTGGTTAAATTTTGTACTGATTTTTGAGTTTTCGTATAATAGAGTTATTTAGGTTAAATATCATTATAAAATGGATATTGGCCTACCGTTACCTAAGTGAATTATTTCACTTGATCAAATAGTTGTTGGTTCAAGTCACGCCCGGTACAAGTGTATGTTTCATGTGGGTAGTTTAAGATTTGTAACATGATTTACCAAGTCTCTTTTCCATTTTTGTGATGGTATTTAGCTTTATACCAAAGTGGCATAGTGGTTAGGCATCATGATTCCCTAAAAAGATCTCATGATTAAGCCTCCCAAAGTACATATCTTGAGAGTGGTCAGAGTATGGATTCATAATCGTTCACACGGATACCCCGATTAGGCTAGTCAACCGCTTTCCATCCCTAGATACCCTAAACAAGAAAAAACATCGACCATTTTTTCAATCTATTCTTGATTACAAATTTCGTAATTTTAAAAGGCATGCCTATTTTGTTGCAGACAATCATCCCAACTACCCAAAACAATTTATTTAAATCACTTCCTCACTCAATTGAAAACACATAAAGAGTAAACTACTAGCATTACAGTCCATCAACCATTGTTATTTTTCTCAACACTCAATTGAAAACAAATGGAATGTACCGGAGGTGTCAAGCCCATTCAACAACTCCACACATCTGATCCATAGAAGTTTTAAAAAAGGTATACAAATCCACAGGGGGTTCTCAAAACCTTCAATAAACTGTCATAACTCCATGACTTGCAAACTCTAGCTACCAAATGAAACAATATTTATATCTCTACCTCGTATAGATATATCATTTGCAATGAGTATTGTAAGATAAAAAAAAAAAGCATCTTAAAGCTGTATACAGATTTTGTGGCTACGAATCTAATCAGAAGTTAAACTTTCACTGTCTCTCGATATACACAGCCGAATAGTTAAACTTTCTGGCTTGAACAAATCCACTTGACCTGCCACAGACGTGGCTCACTTGGACCATACCCACCAACCATGCCACCAGCACCTGATTCCTATTGGTCACACAGATCATGGGCTCAAAATGGCACAACCATATCCGTCTGACGGCCCACAGCATTTACCCCACCAGCCTGATCCGCCACAGACCCTGACCCATTTGGTTCACGGTTCAATGTTGTTTCGCCTTCGTTGAACCGTGGCACTCTAGATTTAATTACCTGTTGTTTCGTCTAGCTATCAATTGATGTACCATCCTTTCGTTTTCTTGTTGATGGTAATGTTGCATCGTTTGATCCGTCAACCGCGCCGGCAGGTATTTGAGGCTTTTTGGGTTGCTTTCGTTTAAAGCCGGAAGTACCTTCACCGTATGAATCATTGATTTGTGTCATGTCCGAGTCATTATAATATGCCTACAAAATGACTCAAACGATACACAAAGATATCATTAAACAACTCAGATGTACCAAAGAGTACAATGACAAAACCGGGTCAATTGAAAAGGCATGTTGGCATTTTACGTAAATAACAAAACATTTAGTAGCAGATAGCAGAATGTAAGATTCAACTGAGAAACTAAGAAAATAAAACGAGATCACCTTGCATTGTCAGTCCAATCGATACCTACAGCTTCATCAAACCAGGTCTTTCCCACCCAAAGGAGAGAATAGACTCTCAACATGCATGGCCCCAGTAAACGCCTTCTGACTAAAAAATCCTGTTTTGTCGCCAATGCGGCTCCACCCTGGGAGACAAACATGAGTAACATCTACAGATGATAACTTAATCCTACGTTCCCCATGCTTTGGCATTAGCAATACTTCTTGAGATGGTTCGGTGTAATGAATAAAATGTGAACCGAATAATCTTATTCATTGCTTCATTGGTAATATTGTAAACATGAAGGACCAAACATGTTAGTTAGAAACTTTATAACCGAAAGTTAGTTATAACTAGTTAGTTATTTCGGTTAGGAAAAGGTGAAGGGTTGCAATGGTTCATTGGCACCGATTCACAATATATATATATATATATATATATATATATATATATATATATATATATATATATATATATATATATATACACACGATTTTAATGTTAGACAATTAGATAAACTTTTACTTATTCATTTTCATTTTGCAACTTATAATATCGATCTAGTTTGGGACAACATTTCACATCAAGAGCAAGGGTTATTACACGAAACAAATTCTGTTTCTACAGATCATGGGCTCAAGGAATGGCACAACCGTATCCGTCTGATGGCCCACAGCATTCACCCCACTAGCCTGACCCACCACAGACCCTGACCAACTTGGTTCAAACACACCAACCTCAACACCCGCAACTGACCCATTAGGGTTAGCCACACCCGCTACTGATGGTTCTTCCTGAATCATCAGAATCACTGAGAACAGGCAATTCCAAGCTAAGAGCCTGCCGGATCCCTGGAAACTTCTTGGATCAGATCGTAATGCTGCTGGTTGATTCGATTGAACCTGAAATAGATTGTGACATTGAATTTCAAAATGGATCAGTTTTTAACGCTTACATGACAAATAGCACATATGTTAGTTGTCCAAGTGAGAGTGCATCGCTATAATTTATTCCTTAAAAACTTATGCAAGAGAAGGTAAAAGAGGTTATCATAATGCTTACCATATCTTTAGAAACTTTTTGTGCCGCGAGAAAATTCAAATTGTATAATGAGGCGTAAAATTATGGAGCTGCAAAATCCTGAAAATTTAATAGTAATCGACAACATTATTGACAAACAAAAAGGAGAACAATGTCTTGCCCATAAACATAGATAACGAAACTTGAATTAACACAAGTAACTTAATAAACAAAACTAAATTAGACCTAAGCTAATCTCCAAATAGAGCTAATTAAACTAAGAAAAGATAATATAAATAAATATATAACTAAAATACAAAAAAAAAAAAAAAAAAAAAAAAAAAAAAAAAAAAAAAAAAAAAAAAGGAACAAAGAAACAACTAGCAAATCAGAATAAAATAAACAAATAAAAATCCTTACCTTTTTCCAAAGACCATTAAATGCTTCCAAAAATACTTTTGCCTAACAAGTTGCATTGCACTTGTTAAAGCAATTTGACCCGTATGAACTCTTAAAGTATTGAGTTGTGTTTAATGTAATAATATGAGTAAACAACACTTGTTTATTGATAGGGGGCCAAGAAGTTAGAAGTTTAGTTCTCTTACCTATGTGGGACAACTTTATAATTTTTAACATTTTTTGGTTGAAAGAACTTGAGTTTAAAAGAAATGAAATAGATCACTAACTTAAATAGATAAGTTAATAACAATGTTTTGAAAACTGGACCGATTACCGTTCCGACCGGTTAGATACATCCCGAAACTGATCTTTCTAACTTTTAATAGCAATAGAATGTATCGAGATCAGTTAGAAAAACCGATTGACTAGCATTATACAGATCCAACAACCATTTTCATAAAAGTAAACAATGGAATTCTTAAACCAATTTATATGCCACAAAAAGAAGAGAATTTACATATGTGAAACAAGGTGTCGTTACGCGATTTTAACAAGTTGAACGTCACATAATTGTGATGTGTCCAAATACACATCCAAGGCATCTTTTTTAACTCCAATCGTAATGACTGTTCACGGGACGTTTGCCAAAATTTTTAGAATGCAAGATGTGTTTGTAATTAACCATGATTTCTGTGAGATTTGTGTTTGTGTCGTGTGCAGTAAAGATACAATAAGAACAACAATGTTACTATATCAATATGGACTTTTATTATAACGAAAAGAGAGCTTTATGTTTTCTGAAAGAAAACATATTTATACATAGTGAAGAGTCACAACTCTTTCCTAAACGATATGACTATCTATTGACAGTTATTTCCAAGCGTTGCATCATTTGGCAAATAACACATACTAATTTAACTGTCAAACATTATTCGACCCATACAACATTAATATTTGACACATACTTAACTAAATAATACATATACTAAAGTTTTATTAGACTTAACACTAGACTGCAAATGATTTTCCTTCCAAACTTTGTGAAACAATCTTTTGTTGCCTCTCCTTCCTCGGTTGTTAGACCATGCATTTGTGCAACCAAACCCCATTTGCCACTTAATGTGACTGCCACATAGCCTCCAAGACTATCTACTGATTTGTGTAAGGCTAGCAAATCCATTTCAATCACTCCAATTTTTGGTGGTATCTCATCCAAAGAATCATAATTTAGATACACCAAGTAAAACCATTTTAGCATGTCCACAAACTTTCTACTGAACACTTTCCAATTTTTGTACACAATACTATCCTTTTTAAGTAAATTCATGAAAGATAAAAACCTATTGTATGAATTAACTTTTAAGGCATAGAGTGTACCATTCCAACTTATATAGTCATCATCTATATAATCATGCTCATCATCTCTGTCAACATTCAGATCATTCAATCCTTTAACCAGGGAGCACTCTTCTTTAGGATCCAAAGATTCAAAATAATCATCCAAGTATCTGTTGTGTTCTGCTATTACATGCTTTGGCCCCCGTATCTGATCCAAATCTTCTGTGTTCATTCCCTCTTTCTTTCCAGTCCATCCCTCATCAAACATGTATTTGATTTTGCACTTGTTGTTTTCTGTATTCACCATATACCCTTGCTCTTCCAATAAATCATAACTGAGAATGTTTAGAGATACCTCTAGTGCATATTGAACGTTTGGTATTATCACTTCTCCATCTTTTGTGTCAATCGAAACATGACCAATTCCATATGAGAATATAAATTTCTTCTTTGTCTCCTCTTTCCCAATCATCTTGAATTTGTATTTAATCTTCTTGAATAGTTTTCTTCTTGGACATAGATGGAACTTGTACTGATTACTAATGTACCAAACTTCATTCCAAGTTTTCAAGTTTGTTCCTTCTACCATGTAATCTGCAATAACATGAACAGTCTCTGGGTATTTTGCTTCTTCTTCAAGAATATTTGATGTAGTGGACAATTCTTGATTTAATTCTGCAACTGCAATTCGTTTCCTACTTTCACACGCCCAGAAGGCATGTCCCTTCTCTTTACAGATATAACATCTTGATTTCTTTTCTCTCTTTGTTTTCATCTTTTCTTCTTTCTGGTTTTCTTTCAACTTGTCATCATTGTATGCTTTGTTCTCCAAGACCTCTTTCAGAAGCATTTCTTTCCCTTTGGGAGAGATGCTTGTCTTCCTTGTGTTCCATTGATAAACACGCTTGGGTGTTTCCCTGAGCAAATATCTTCCAGTGTGAAAACCTCCATTGATCATTGATGTTGGCAAATCCCATGGTCGAGAGCCATAGCTCTGATACCATTTATTCACAGGACGTTTGCCAACATTTTTAGAATGCAAGATGTGTTTGTAATTAACCATGATTTCTGTGAGATTTGTGTTTGTGTCGTGTGCAGCAAAGATACAATAAGAACAACAATGTTACTATATCAATATGGACTTTTATTATAACGAAAAGAGAGCTTTATGTTTTCTGAAAGAAAACATATTTATACATAGTGAAGAGTCACAACTCTTTCCTAAACGATATGACTATGTATTGACAGTTATTTCCAAGCGTTGCATCATTTGGCAAATAACTGTCACATAACTAATTTAAATGTCAAACATTATTCGACCCATACAACATTAATATTCGACCCATACTTAACTAAATAATACATATACTAAAGTTTTATTAGACTTAATACTAGACTGCAAATGATTTTCCTTCCAAACTTGTGATATGAAGCATTACAAGGTCTACAATGACATGTTAAGCTGTGAGAAAACAAAATTCAGATTCTCAAATGTATTTAGTCAATATTTCTATAGTATTTTTACAGCATATGAGAAATGACATACAAAATACATGAACTAAAGTGTTGAATACACGTGTTAACTACGTTAAAAGACATCATCAGGATTATCCCAAATACACGTACTAAAGCATTGAATATATTTCCCATTGAAAAATTTGCGTGAAGACCAAGAAATTTAAATTCAGTAGTGTATTTATGCCAATCTTCCACCCCCAGACTAAAGGATCGATGCTATTAAGCAGATTCGGTTTTTCGGTTTTGAGCTCTTCATTCCTGACTGAGCGTCAAATCAAGTTTTAGCCTGATCTATACCTCGAGGATCCAGAAGAAGAAAAACAAGTATCTAGAGCGGCTGTTTACTTAATGTGTAATAAGTTTCCTAGTAATTTTATTACAGATTTAGTGCACAATTTATCTAGATTGAAGGTGTAGCCATGTCTATTACAGATTGTTATTATGATATGATTTTTTTTTTTTAATTTCCCAATCGATTCATATACATTTAGATCTATATAATTTGATAAGCTATATTCATTGCGGAAATGATGTTTAATCTAAAGTCAATATACCATTTTTCAGTATGGAATTTGTGATAAGTTTTTAATTAACATTTTATTATCTGCAAGTGTACTATTTTTTGATAGTAACACACATGTATTACACTAGTTTACCTTATCATACATTCCTACTTAAGTCAGTTTCAAATACTCGATCTGTTTATGCCGCTTAGTCGACCATTGAAGAAAACCATGAGTTAGGGTGCTTATCTTCACATATACTTTGGGAAAGCAAAAGTAGAGTAGTGTACGAAACTGATACACAGTATTATTCGAGTCAGTCAAGTAGTCAACAATTGTTATTCTGACATTTAAATTGAAAGCAAATGGATCATAACGAATGTAAATAAATAGACTTATTCAACAAGAATCCCACACATCTGTTCCAGTAAATTGAAGATTGTGACTTCCATGACCTGCAAATTCCACCATATGCAGTATTTCCATGACCTGCAAATTCCACCATATGCTGTAAAATAAACAACTCCCTGTGGTAATTCTTGCTAGTATCCTTCTCATGTCCTAGTTGCACATGAAGACGATCTAGAGCTTTCTATCAGATCAAATTCTACGTATTCTGAATTTCAAAGATCTTCTCTTTATGTGATCTTGCATTGGACTTAAAAGGTAAACATTGAATTCTTGGGTACTAAACAAACAATACATAGTGGTTTGTTGTTTGATTTCGGATATTGAAACTTCTGTTATTGTATCAACTAAAGTGGAGATCCCGTCCTTGAAAGGTCTTCATTTTTTTATTTTATTTTATTTTTTGAACGGCGTTTTTATAGAAAAATTAGCAAGAAACTAAAAAAATAGAAGAATTTAGTACAAGAATCAATAGGATTCGAGATCCAATCAGCCCAACTCAGATTAAAATTCTTATTCCAATGGAGAATCCAAAAGGGTGAGAGGATCATAATTTCTTCCACAAGAGTATCCCTACAAGGAGACTTCAAGTCAAAGCAAATCCTATTCCTATATCTCCATAGGATCCAAGTAGAATCCTGAATAACCACATCAAAGCAAGCTTTACATCATCGCCAAGTTTCCAAATGCACTAATTCATGGAAATCATTTCCAATTAACGAAGTTATGTGTATTGTGTGAGCTTGAGTAATTCGGACTTTTTATTGGGCTAATGTCGATCTTTCATCATAAGCATACTTAGACTGAAAGGGTCATTTGACTTGAAATAATTCATGTTCATTTAGGTTTCCATCACCGACTACATCTTCTCTCTCTCTCTCTCTCTCTCTCTCTCTCTCTCTCTCTCTCTCTCTCTCTCTCTCTCTCTCTCTCTCTCTCTCTCTCTCTCTCTCTACAATTGACGTCTCTCACCTTGCAAAATTCTTAATAATTGAAAGATAATTTAAGTTAATGCGTACATTTTTGTTATTTAGGTTACAAATTATTATAAAAAATGACATTTAGCAATTAAGTCAACTCAAAACATCTGATCCTTTAGAATTTCAAAAAATGGCGTGTAATACAAAAGTTTTGATCCATTTTTTTATAAAGATAAAGTAAAACCAATTACGAGTACAGTGTCACGATGTAATCAAAGTTACCTAAGTGACGATATTTTGAGGAGGATTAGGTTTTGTAGATCATGGATGGACTCGTTAAATATTGTGCTGATTTATTTGTTTTTGTATAATTGAGTTATTTAGGTTAAATATCACCGTTACCTAAGTGAATTATTTCACTTGATTGGTTCAAGTCATGCCCGGTACAAGTGTATGTTTCATGTGGGACGTAAGAATGTATAGTTTAAGTTTTCTAACATGATTTACCAAGTCTCTTTTCCATTTTCGTTATGGTATTTAGCTTTATAACAAAGTGGCATAGTGATTAGGCATCATGATTCCCTAAAATGATCTCATGGTTAAGCCTCCCAAAGTACATATCTTGAGAGTGGTCAGAGTATGGATTCATAATCGTTCACACAGATACCCCGATTAGGCTAGTCAACCACTTTCCATCCCTAGATATCCTAAACAAGAAAAAACATCGGCCATTTTTTTCAATCTTTTCTTGATTACAAATTTAGTAATTTTAAAAGGCATGCCTATTTTGTTGCAGACAATCATCCCAGCAACCCAAAACTATTTATTTAAATCAATTCCTCACTCAATTGAAAACACATAAAGAGTAAACTACTAGCATTACAGTCCATCAACCATTGTTATTTTTCTCTACACTCAATTGAAAACAAATGGAACGTGCTGGAGGTGATCAAGCCCATTCTACAACTACACATCTGATCCATAGAAGTTTTAAAAAAGGTGTACAAATCCACAGGGGGTTCTCAAAACCTTCAATAAACTGTCATAACTCCATGACTTGAAACTCTAGCTACCAAATGAAACAATATTTATATCTCTACCTCGTAGCAATGAGTATTTTAAGATTTAAAAAAGCATCTTGAAGCTGTATACAGATTTTGTGGCTACGAATCTAATCAGAAGTTAAACTTTCACGGTCTCTCGATATACACAGCAAAATAGTTAAACTTTCTGGCTTGAACAAATCCACTTGACCTGCCACAGACGTGGCTCACTTGGCCCATACCCACCAACCATGCCACCAGCACCTGATTTCTATTGGTCACACGGATCAGGGGCTCAAGGAATGGCACAACCATATCCGTCTGACGGTCCACAGCATTCACCCCACCAGCCTGACCCGCCACAGACCCTGACCCATTTGGTTCACGGTTCAATGTTATTTCGCCTTTGTTGAACCGTGGCACTGTAGATTTAATTACCTTTTGTTTCGTCTGGCTATCAATTGATGTACCATCCTTTCGTTTTCTTGTTGATGGTAAAGTTGCATCGTTTGATCCGTCAACCGCGCTGGCAGGTATTCGAGGCTTTTTGGGTTGCTTTCGTTTAAAGCCGGAAGTACCTTCACTGTATGAATCATTGATTTGTGTCATGTCCGAGTCCTACAATGACAAAACCGGGTCAATTGAAAAGGCATGTTGGCATTTTACGTAAATAACAAAACATTTAGTATAACAGATAGCAGAATGTAAGATTCAACTGAGAAACTAAGAAAATAAAAAGAGATCACCTTGCATTGTCAGTCCAATCGATACCTACAGCTTCATCCAACCAGTTCTTTCCCACCCAAAGGAGAGACTAGACTCAACATGCACGGCCCCACTAAACGCCTTCTGACTAAACAATCCTGTTTTGTCACCAATACGGCTCCACACTGGGAGAAAAACATGAGTAACATCTACAGATGATAAAATAATCCAATGGTCCCCATGCTTTGGCATTACCCTTACTTCATCAGATGGTTTGGTGTAATGAATAAAACATAACTTTTCTTCAAAAGCACCAAATTCATATTTGGATGACGGCATTTTTTGGAGCATCAGTTGCGTTTGGCGGTTGAAGTAGCTTAGGAGTGGGTTTTAATAGTCGTCCAAGCCTCGATACATGTGGGCGGGGCATAGATTCCTTGGGTTCCCCGCTAGTGATGGTTCTTCCTGAACATGAGTCACTCGGAACAGGCAATTCCTAGCAAAGAGCCCAGACCCACCAACCACACCTCCAACACCTGATTCCTGTTGGTCACACAGATCATAGGCTCAAGGAATGGCACAACCGTATCCATCTTATGGCCCACAGCATTCACCCCATTAGCCTGACCCGCCACAGACCCTGACCAACTTGGTTCAAACACACCAACCTCAACACCCTCACCTGAACCATTAGGGTTAGCCACACCCGCTACTGATGGTTCTTCCTGAATCATCAGAATCACCGGGAACAGGCAATTCCTAGCTAAGAGCCTGCTGGATCCCTAGAAACTTCTTGGATCAGATAGTAATGCTGCTGGTTGATTCGATTGAACCTGAAATAGATTGTGACATTCAATTTCAAAATGGATCAGTTTTTAACACTTACATGACAAATAGCACACATGTTAGTTGTCCAAGTGAGACTGCATCACTGTTTATTCCTTAAAAACTTATGCAAGAGAAGGTAAAAGAGGTTATCATAATGCTTACCATTTCTTTAGAAACTTTTTGTGTCACGAGTAAATTTGACTTGTATAATGAGGCGTAAAATTATGGAGCTGCAAAAACCTGAAAATTTAATAGCAATTAACAACATTATTGACCAACAAAAAGGAGAACAATGTCTTGCCCAAAAACATAGATAACGAAACTTGAATTAACACAAGTTACTTAATAAACAAAACTAAATTAGACCTGAGCTGATCTACAAATAGAACTAATTAAACTAACTGAAGAAAATATATATATATATATAATCCTTACCTTTTTCCGAAGACCATTGAATGCTTCCAAAAATACTTTTGCCTAACAAGTTGCATTGCACTTTGTTGGACCATTGAATGCTTCCAAAAATATTTATATTACGTATTTAGTATAAAAGTATGTAAGACCTGTAAGAACTAAGGACATTATAAAGAACTAAGAACTATGTGGAGAAAATGTAGAGAGAATATTGTAGAGAGAGAAGTAGAGAAAACACACTTATATTACTTCAAATCTTGATGCCTTACAATGGCAAGATACATGGCTATTTATAGCTTTGGGGAGTACAACACATAAGCTTATAGTACAAGCATACATACTTTTTTACATAATTGCCTTATGACATAAGCACTTACATCATGTAAGGATTGACATAGGCTTGACATCATTGCATATATCATTATCCCACACTAGAGAATACTAGAAATATTAAACATACTTATGACAAATAAAACACCTTTAACATAATAAAACACACTTAACTAAACATTAGATGTTTAGCCTTCTTCATGGGTTCCAGCGAGCATCAGATTCCGTCGGGTTATCTTCAAATGGGTCAAAATGTCCGCCATCGTCATCTGATGAGAAGAGTGGGTTATCATCCTCGTCGGTAGATGTGTCTGGATCATTTTCAAAATTATCAAGGAGCCAATGATAATTTTCTTCAATCCATTTGTTTGAGTCTGGATGGTCATCACGCCATGTCCTCACGTTCCACAAAATGTAAGTCGGTATCATATCTGGGTCGACGCCATTTCCTCTTGCCATCAAACTCCTTGTTTCTGCAAAGTGTTCTAAATTTTCTTTCACATTTCTGCCTGGTCGGATTAGTATGATACCATTCATGGATGAAACAGTATGGGGAGTTGTAGACAGTTGATCCCTCATCACGGAGAGCATTTGGTGCTAGAAAAGACCCTAGTCTTCGAAACAAACTAGGATGTAAGGACCCTTTGTGTTGATCAAGGTTGTTGGCCATTTTGTCCACTGGTGGTGGGGAACGAACCATTGTAGCATAGTAAGCAAAAGTTTGGAATGGGGGAACATCATTGAATTGGCTATTGACTACATATGAGAGGAGTTTTTCTGCATTAAATGATATGCCAATTGTGAAGCATTCAAAGAGGTAATAGAAGAAGCACAATGCTTCTTTTGCAAACCTCCATAAGTCATGGATATGGAACACATTGAGAAATGGGTAGTCTAGGTGGAACCTGAGGCCCTTTATGAATACACCATCATTTTTTATGAGGAAAGTGAGTAAGGTCTAGTAGAACAGATTGGCCCTTTTAAGTGTTAGATCTGCAATAGTTTCAACTATTTCCTCTGGTAGGTTGAGGACAGGGACCGGTAGTTGGACAGGTGGTTGAAGAGTTGAAGAAGATCCTTCTTCATTTTGGGGGGTGGCTAAGAAAACCATTAAGGGAAAGTTGGGGGTGTATTTTTGTTTGGAGTGGAGTCTTTGGGTTCTTGTCTTCTAATCTATAGGCCTTTGGTGGGGAGAGAAAATCTGCAAGGACATTTTCTGTTCCTTTGATGTGTTTTACTGTGAACTTCCACTATGAGAACTAGTTTAACCACCTCAAAAGTTGTGCATGAGGTGGCATTTTTCTTTTAAATTGGAGCATTATTGGGAAGGAAGACTTTTCTTTAAATACTCAAGATGTTAATAACATTCACATCCTAAATGGGATCAATTATTTAGAAGGCAATCCTAAAATGGGGGCAATCCTAAAATTAATCTCTATTAGATTAATATCGGCGAAATATTTTACTAAGAGAGAATAATTTATACCTTGTTTGTACTAAATGAATGTCATAACAACGTATTAGTGGTTCGAAAAATCATAAAAATACACCTTACTTGCACGGGTCAATCAAGCTAGTAGCATGTTCGTGTGCCAAATTATTTTCGAAAACGGTCCTATAAATACAAATAAGTTACAAGTTAACAAAACAAAGATTCATATATCTAAAGCAATGATTTGAATCATGAGTTACATGTGAGTAGAAAAAAGGACATACTTCAATCTATGATTACGAGAAAGCAACCATATAACTATTGCATCTATGACATTTTTGACAAACAAAATCCATAAACTACTACCAATATTCTAACTTTAATCAAATACACTTGATCATCTAATCATACTAGTAAAGGCCATTATAATATGTCAGAATGCTCAAATGAGTTTGCTTAGTGCTTTTTAGGAACAATATTCTGGTAGACATATACGTAAAAACAAATAGCATGCTTGATTTTACAATATGTTGTATTATCAATTTATCACAAAAATCTACATTTGGAGACTAATAAGTAATCAATAATATATAGTATACATCGAAAACAAATGGTAGTATAGATATGCATATTCACGTATGCCTACTGTCACATATGCCTAGAGTAGCATATAACAATAATTAAGTATAAGAAGTTACCTTTAATTATGATTTGAGATTGACCAAAATTTGATCATTTAATGCTTATGGAGACAATTAAAATTTGATCATTTAAAGCTTATATATGCAAAGGTTTTGAAAAAAAAGAGGCAAAAAAGGTAACAAAATATGCTGCTTTTGGATTGAGCCGTTGGTGGCACAATAATAAAGCCCGGTTTCATGGAAGAAAAAACGGGCTCTAATAGTTTTAATCATAAAGCCCTGTTTTATTAAAGAGAACATGGCTCTATACAATGAATAGCGCCCGGTTTGTTAGCAAAAAAAATGGCTCTAAAATTTTTTAGCATAGAGCCCGGTTCCCTCAGAAAAAACACGGCTCTATACCCTTTTTCACAACCCGGAATCCCTTTAGAGCCCGTTTTTCACAAAAACTGGGCTCTATGAAGGGGGCTCTGTGTCATTTTTTGTAGTAGTGAATCACAAAAAGAAGAAAATTTACATCCGTGAAACAAGGTGTCGTTACGCTGTTTGAACGAGTTCAATGTCACGTACTTATGATGTTTCCAATTTAGGGATGAGCATGGGTTTGGAACCGGTGGATCCGAGAACCGAATTTTATTAAAAATAGGAATCGAGAACCGATCCTAATATAGTTTTTGGTTCGGTTCTTTTGGGTCTACCTGATAAGAACCGCTTTTCTGAAGAAAAAAAATTAACCTCATGCATCGATGATTTAAGCTAATAAAAAACATAAAACAAATAAACTTTTTAAAACCTACAACTATTCACGTTTAAAAAAATAACAATTAACAACTAAACCATAAACTAAAATAAACAATCATTCTATTGTTCATATTTCTAACAAAACAAAATATTAATAAAAGTGCTAGCAAATTTTAGCATGATGAACATGTAAAAGCTAATCGAATGCAAATAAAAATAAAATATAAAACTTATTTCCATTGTTTTGATAATGATAGTTGTCTATGTGAGTTTTGAATGTTAAATGATCTTGGAATGTTATTAGGTTCAGATTAGTTATTGCTTTTTGTTTCAATGAATAAAATATTAGGGTTTAAACTGTTTGGCTTGAATTTCATAAAAGTAGGCTACTAGTTTGTTTGTTTTTTATTTTTATTTATTTATTGTTTTTCTAATGCTACATAGGATTTGATATTTTTTTTATAAGAAGTAAAAAAATACATAATTTTATAATTATAGGTTCTTTGGTTCCAGAACCAAGAACCGGTGGAACCGAACCGACCCGAGAACCGAAAACTCTCAAAATCGAGAACCGGAACTGGAACCTTTGATTCTAGTTCCAGTTCGGTTCTTCATGGATCCGGTCCGGTTCTTTGGTTCTTTTGCTCATCCCTAGTTTCCATATACACATCCGAGGTATCTTTTTTAACTCCAATCATAATGACATGTTAGTGAAGCTGTGTGAAGACATAATTCAGATTTAGAAATGTATTTAATTATTCAATATTTCACTAACAGCATATGAGAAATGACGAACAAAATACATGAGCTAAAGCATTGACTACACATGTTAACTATGTTAAAAGACATCATCTGGATTATCCCAAATACACGTACTAAAGCATTGAATATATTTCCCATTGAAAAAGCTGCGTGAAGACAAAGAAATTTAAATTCCGTATTAGATTTATGCCAATCTTCCACCCCTAGAATAAAGGATCAATGAGATTAAGCGTATTGTGTTTTTTGGTTTTGAGCTCTTCATTCCTGACAGAGCATCGAACCGAGTTCAAGACTGATCTATACCTCGAGGATCCAGTAAAAAAAAACAAATAAATAAATTTAAAAAAAAAAAAAAAAAAAAAAAAAAAAAAAAAAAAAAAACCAACTCTAAAGCAGTTGTTTACTTAATGTGCAGTGTCTAATACTTTTATTACAACACATTTTTTCTTGATTGGTGGTGTAGCCATATCTAATTATCAATTACAGTTTGTTATTATGATATGATTTTTTTATTATTTCCCAATTGAGTTATATACATTTAGATATATATAATTTGGTAAGCTCTATATGCGTTGTTGAAATGATGTTTAATCTAAAGTCAATATACCATTTTTCAGTATGGAAATGGTGATAAGGTTTTAATTAACATTTTATTATCTGCAAGTGTACTATTTTTTTATAGTAACACATGTATCACACTAGTTTACCTTATCATACATTACTACTTAAGTTAGTTTTGAAATACTCGCTCCATTTATGCCGCTTAGTCAACCATTGAAGAGAACCATGAGTTACGGTGCTTATATTCACATAAACTTTGGGAAAGCAAAAGTAGAGTAGTGTACGAAACTGAACACAGTATTATTCGAGTCAGTCAAGTAGTCAACAATTGTTATTCTGACATTTGAACTGAAAGCAAATGGCTCATAACGAATGTAAATAAATAGCCTTATTCAACAAGAATCCCACACATCTCATCCAGTAAATTGAAGATTGTGACTTCCATGACCTGCAAATTCCACCATATGCAGTATTTCCATGACCAGCAAATTCCACCATAGTATTTCCATGACCTGAAAATTCCACCATATGTTGTAAAATAAACAACTCCCTGTGCTAATTCTTGCTAGTATCCTTCTCATGTCCTACTTGCACATGAAGATGATCTAGAGCTTTCTATCAGATCAAATTCTACGTCTTCTAAATTTCAAAGATCTTCTCTTTATGG
>JARVZY010002086.1:0-34000 GCA_030686995.1 Artemisia argyi
GGTCCAGTGCCGAGGCTGAGTATCGTGGTGTTGCTAATGCGGTTGCTGAAACATGTTGGTTAAGGAATTTACTACGTGAGCTGCATACTCCTTTATCTTCTGCCACACTTGTTTACTGTGACAATGTCAGTGCTGCCTATTTGTCTTCTAATCCGGTTCAACATCAACGTACGAAGCATATAGAGATTAATATTCATTTTGTACGAGATTTGGTTGCTGCTGGTCAAGTAAGAGTTCTTCATGTATCATCCAGATAGATATCAGTATGCAAATATTTTTACCAAACGCTTACCTACTGCATTGTTTGAGGAATTTCGGACCAGTTTGAGTGTCCGGTGCCCTCCCGCTCAAACTGCGGGGGAGTGTTAGTCGTATATATGCCCAAGTTGTGTTTTGTATGGGTTAGAGCCCAAGTAGTATTTGATAGGGTCTATGTATTATATAAACCAATATTCGGTAGGGTTAATAGCATATAATAGCAACGTACTTTTTCATTTGTGTCATTATCAGATAAACGTACTTTTTCATTTGTGTCATTATCAGATATGAACTAAAAATATTACCACAATACCCATCAAACTTTGCATTTTTGTGCCGATATCAGCAACTTTGCCATTTTTACTTTCAAAATTCACGTCATGTGACACATGTACATGTCATGCCCTTTTTTGTACCGTTAGATTCCATGTCCCCTTATACACCTTTAGGTCGTCTTCCCGAATCAAAACACATATAAACCTAACACTAACATATACAACCTAACAATGTGTATTAAGGGCTGACATGGAACCTAACGGTACAAAAAAAAGGCATGACATATACATGTGTCACATGACGTGAATTTTGAAAGTAAAAATGATGAAGTTGCTGATATCGGCAAAAAATTGCGAAGTTCAATAGGTATTGTAGTAATATTTTTAGTTCATATCTGTGATAATGGTACAAATGCAAAAGTATGTTACTATTAGATGTCATTAACCCTATTTAGTATTGAATAAGATACGAAACACTTTATCCTTCATTAGCAACATTACACTCGAAGTTAAGATGATTTTTTGGGCTTTAGTAACCAACATTTTTATTAACTTTACCATTTTATTGTAATCTACTCCAATACATCTACCTGTCATCATTGTATCATGATGAAAACAATGAGGCCGTCCATTTTTTTATGATACAAAAGATTTTATCCTACTTATCTTTGGTTTTGTTCGCCGTATTTGCTTCTGCTATCACTATATATACCACTTTACTTTATAGTGTAAAAATCATCCTATTTTCCACAGATAACAAAGCTTGTTAGAGAGAAACAAGTTAGATATCAGAAATGGCAAACACCAAAGCTTCCACAGTTTTCAGCCTCATTCTCTTGCTTTCATTTGTTCTCATTATCTCGATCGGAGAAAGTAGCATGACTATTAGCAAAAGTAAGTTCCATCAACGTACAATTATGTTTACGTATTGAACTTTTATTACCTTGTGTGTACAATTGCCATCATCTTATAAGTATTTAATTTGAACAATCTTTAGGTTGCATTTATCTTAATGCTTGTAATGTTCTATATATTGTTTTGGTTGTTAATAGGGTCTTCGAACAAATTAACATGTAACAAGATATATGGGACACAAGTTGGAGACACATGCTTCAGTATCATAGAGGCCTTCCACCTTACAGATGCTGCCTTCAATACATTTAATCCCAATTTGAACTGCAACAAGGTATTTGTTGGAGAATGGTTGTGCATTGGTGGTTCTGCGAAATAATGACTTAAAGTAACAATGGTTCGTACTGGTTTATTTTCACCTAATTAGTGATTGGTGCTTCATGAATAATACTTTTTAATAGATCTTGTGTTTCTTTTCTTATTCCTCAACTCTATAAAGAACATTGTTCTTCAACTGATGGATATCGTGTGGTATATCGGGTTATATTCTATGCATTATCCTTTTTGTGTTTTAATAAGCAACATTTAGCTTAAACCCTGTAAAAATATTTGCGATCGATCTTAAACTCATATTTTTGTACGTTGGACACCAACTTTAAATTATCATTTAACTTGGTTGTAAATACGGCTCCTCGATCAATATTTTCAAAATCCAAAAACGGTTTCAAAATCAAAAAAACTAAACCACTTAAACTCATAGGTTTAAAAATAAGCTGAAAATGGGCTTATAAAACACAAATGATACCACATAAGCTCATAAACTAACACTCCCTTAAAAATCCCTAATTATCTGGATATCAATACACAGATCATGAAAAATCATTTTCCAATTCAAAGTACTCTGTAAGAAATACTTCTTCCTTGGTACAAATTTTAATTTAAACAATAAATTTTGTATTTGGGCGAAACCCAAGTAGTGGGCTATGACTCCAACTCATAATGAAACACAAAACAACCATTTTTCCACAAGAAATATGATATCCCATGTCGACCAATTAGTATCAACCATGTCAGCAAAAGCCAAACAAAAGCTACAAGGGGTAAATGCATTTGTATTTTAGCTGTTGGAGATGCTCGATGGAGTGTCAACAACTTCTTAGCAAACATCAACTGTTCACGGTCAGCACAACCCAACAAACTGAAATGAACAATCATCTTCTTTAACAAACGAGAACTAGCCAGTAAAGACTTGATCAAACATACTTCATTCTCTAAACCCTTAATCTATCCTTAATCCACTTCCTTAAGTTGCAACTGCCCCATTTCCTCCCAATCTACCTCGGTTGAACAAAATGTAGGCACTCGGACCGCGTCATCATATAGAGACTAGAAAATATAGAGTATACAGATGCACAACAATGAGATTTCAAGATGATTAATAATTTAATACAATAATAAGCAAATATAAAAAGGCAGCCCAATCACACAGATCACCATGGTCTCCAAATTTGTGAAACCACAGACCAATTCAATAGCAAATGGCAACCTATTATCACTCTTAACACTTATATCACATAATTTGAATTTCTTGAGGCACCGTAAGGTGATCAGGGTGCTCTTTTCAGCATCTAATAATAACTGAAAGAAAAAGAGATCGGTGCATAGAAAACCAATTTAATTAGTAAACAACTCACATAGTTTTGTTTGGCATTTTGTAAAAGAGAAATGATTGACACACCTAAAAGTTATGCCTAATTTTGTGCATAAACATGTACATGTGTGGCAACAATTCATTGGTTGTATCAACCGGACCCACTTCTTCACAATCCAATAAGGTAATGACACATAAGTTAGGCACAAAATTAGTCATATCTTTTAGGTCTCACAATCTTTTTCCTTTGTAAAATGAATTTCACATATCCAGTTTAACCATATGTACCTTGCAGTTTTTAAATAATAGATTAAGCTCTTGGAGTTTGGGGAGAGACCCAACAAGTTGAAAGATGCTTGAACTTGTGATCACATCTATACACTCATCCTAGCCCAGTGTCAATACACTTTGAGATTTTCTAGTTATGCAATCTCAATTTCTTTTATATTGCCTGTCAAGCTTAAACAAAGTTTCAGATACTCCAGCAACGGACACTGAGAAATTTCCCACATGAGTAGCTTGCAACTGTTACTAAACACATGTCTAAGGTCAATAGATTTGGAAAACCACGAAACCTAGGCATGGGATGAAAACGGCAGTCATACAGCCTCAAACGTTTCAACTCTTGACAAGAGAAAAGATGGGTAGCCAACTCAAGTGGTAAATGTACCACGATTTATAAGAGTGAAGTCCTTAATTCCATTTTTGGACAAGAAAATAACCCAATTATTAACATCCTCGACATCCAATATGGAGTAACATTGCTCTTCCATGTACAGGTAAAACTTTGTTATGGCACCTTCAAGATGAAGGAGCCTACTTATAATCATCCCATAACAGTTTTCACATTCTTTTTTTAGAAAATACGGATAGAAGTCCTCATCAAATACGAGTTGGGTAAGCAAAGTCCACTTCCTCCAATCTCTAGACAATACACCAGTCCTTATGGAGTCTTGTAATGGCAAACGATTTAGGATATTAGTTATCACGATAGCAGCTACATCTTCTGGTGGATGTTCGATTGCTTCGCGTGTCCAATCAACCAGTTCTTCCATTATATTCTAATTAGAAGAAGCAAAAAGTGATTAATATAAATTGATGAAATGAACATCCAAATGCACTCTGTAAATCCATTGTTTTTTCCTGAAACTTTGAAGTTTATTGAAATCTATTTTAGTAGGTCGAAATAAACACATATATGATGCTACATAATTATACAAGCGACACAATACAGCTCAGATAAATATATGAAAAAACTGATGAGAGAGGCAAAATATATACTCTTTATTAAAGTTTTTAAGATTGCTGATTCATAACTGCTTATCTGATTATTCTATTTTAAGATAGAACAAATAATCAATTTTGGGTGTTTGAATGGAAGCAAAATGATTATGATTTATTTATCTAATTACATGAAGGTGAAATAATCAGTTTGAAAGTGTACTTGAAGCAAATTGATCTACCCTCTAAATAACCTCAAAAAAAGTATAGATGGAACAGATGTTGAATAATCAGCGTGTCGACATCATATGTAGATACATTGATAGATGAACAAATACCACAAACGCCAAGCAATGCCACTGGTGAAAATAAAAGTATTAAAAAAGTTCTCTTAATGTTCATATTTTTAACTACATCTTAGGATGATGAAAGCCTAATAACTGAAGCTTTTTCAACAAATTTATATGAACATTAAAGAGTTTATTAAAGCCACAAACTTAGCACCAACTTGCAGAAATGCTACGAATCACAATGAATTATCTTTTTTTCTTTATAACATTGCTAATACAAAGCCTAGCCTAATGATAATAAAACAATTGAATCAAGAATAAATTAAAAAGATAAACAATTAAAAACAAAGCATGTTGCAACTTCACGGCCAAAATACTTTGTAAATTGTAATATGCAATTAGATAACACCCTAACAATGATGGAAAATTATAAATTAATTAGATGTTTTGAGAGAAAAATACCTGGCATAATTAAATCAGCATCAGAATATTGAATGTAAAGAAGAGGAGTGCTAGGGCCACAAACAAACTTCCACAAAAATATCCACAAATTGACACGTCAGGTGGTGATTGGTTTAATCAGAGAGAGGAGAGAGAAATTGTCACAAAATACACCAATCACCCTTTGACATGTCAATTTTTGGATGTTTTTGTAGAATTTTGTTTGTGGCTCTAGTATTCTTCTGTAAAGAAATGATCACGCAGAACTGCTAGTACGTACTATTTAACAGTACATCACAAATAAAAAAAATGAAAAGATATAAAAGATAAAACATACAAAAGTACCAGGAGAGCATGAGAAAATAAAAGTCACAAAAATAACTTTGGGACGGAGGACAAATATTGGAATCTAAGAGTCAATCCGAGTATCCAAGTATACGACTGTTGGTTTTCTTCATTTATAGTTATCCCATTTTTATGCATGTATCCAAGAGTGATGATATATAAACTCTTTAATGTTGATGTAAATTTAGAAACATGGTCTAATAATGCTCAGGTATTCTAACCCTGCTTCGCTTCCCTGAGCGACTATATCACTACTGATCATGATTTAATATACCCTATAATTGGTCCTGATTAATCTAGGCTACATCTATCATTCTGTTACTAAGGCAAATATAATCATCCATTTATATCCTTAGGGCATTCTTACATGCTAAAGGTAATCATAACTTAATTCTGCATATAATACTTGAGTTTCTAAGGTCAATATAGAGCTATGATTCAAGCCTGAGTACCCTCTTGTACTAACAGGTTTAATTAAGGGTACATGTACTTGTATTGAAATCCTTACTCGTGATTATCTTAACTCTAAAATTTGTCTTCACTCCTTTCCCATAATCCTTTTCCCCCATAGGTTGATCAACTCCGGGAATGTTGAAACTCATTATATGTATTTGTTTTCTCATATTCTGAGTCATTTCAATACCGTAATCTTCCGGAATACTTATTTAATTAATTCTGAACATATTGAAATACATGATTATAATGCAATATATAAATATCTGACGCATAACCATTCTAGTAAGCTTCCCAAGACATCTTATTACCTCAATAACTTCATGTCATATCAAGTAAATATTATTGTGGAAAACATGGGGTGAATACGTTTCCGTTTAAAAACATAAATATTGTGTATCAAACACCTGATCAAGTGTAATGCAATATGAAAAGTGTAAATTATATATCTATAACAACTAAAGATATTACTA
The DNA here is from genome assembly GCA_030686995.1 of Artemisia argyi. NCBI lineage: Eukaryota > Viridiplantae > Streptophyta > Magnoliopsida > Asterales > Asteraceae > Artemisia > Artemisia argyi. The sequence goes on from JARVZY010002086.1 coordinate 6,260, forward strand.
AGTAGATCACAACACAAACATAACATAAGTATCATATTATGACACAAACATAGTCAACACAGTATAAGCAATAAACCACACAAATATAAATGCAATGCAAATATAAATATAAAGTGATAAATGCTAAAATAAAATGTAACGAGATGAGTAAAGAAAATGCAAACCGGACACGATGATTTATAGTCGTTCGGTCACGAAGCTCCTCTCCGCCTTACTCCACTCCCCGAGTACCCAACTCAAGAGTTACTTCACTAATCAAAAAGCTCCCTTCTTGGTGGAGATAACCATACAACGTCGCTTACATTATTTTCCGACACTAAGCTAAATGTCGAGTACTAATCTAGCTAGTATCAATCACACACTCGATCTACACGGTCTACTTGATCAACACGATCTACCTGATCAACACGATCTACATGATCTACCCTATCTTCACGCGATCTACCCGATCAACTCACTATCAACACAAACTACACAAGATCTTCCTAATCTCTACAAGATCACAATGATCCACACAATCTAACTAGACAAGATGATAAACAACTTGATGTATAAAGACATATAACAAGTGCATAACAAATGTTACGAGTGCACTAAACTAACCGTATAACACTTTGCATCTTTTTGATACGGTGTGTTCTTCTCTTGCACTAGTAGAGGAATGAAGATGATCACTTGAATGGATGATTGGATCACTCTTAAAAAAAAAAAAAAAAAAAAAAAAAAAAAAAAAAAAAAAAAAAAACTTGAATGGATGATTGGATCACTCCTAAAAAAATAATAAAAAAATAAAAAAACTACATGATCAAGGAAAGTGGATTGGATTGGGTGGATTTAATACAAAAAGTTATGTGTGAAAAGGGATGCATTAAATCTGTAAAATGGTCCACTATTTATAGAGGCTGAAAAACTAGCCATTACAGAAAGACCGTACTAGTAAAGGACTGACTGTACCGTTAAATTTAGTGGTGTCATCCTGACAAAAAAAGCTCTATTTTTTGTTTTTAGTGGTGAAGGTTTATTTCGGATGTTTGGAGCTATTTTAGGGGGGGGGGGGGGGGGGGGGGGAGGGGGTAAAATGGCTGTTACAATTTTTGAAATAATTTTCCCAAATAAAACATTTCTTTATAATTCAAAATTAATTTGTAAAATGTATTTTTGAAAAAAATGTTTTGTCACATTTATAAAAATGTGAATTTTAAAACAAAAAATTCATTAATTTGATCATCCGTCAAGTTTTAAATTTGTTTGTTCATACCTTGAGTGATTTATGTCGGAATGGAAATCTACGACTGAGTTGAAGCATACTTGAGACGTCGAGATGTTTATGTAAGTATGCATTGATGATCTGTGTTTACGAATAACTTGCGCATTTTACGTTATGCATTACAAGTTACATGTTTGTCATTGTTAAAACCGAAGAAACCGTTTAGTTTAAATATCATAATATTTGCACTAATAATCTCCCCCTTTTGATGATGACAAATATGTAAACCCTAACACACAGTAAGTGTAAAAGTTACTTGTTTACACTCCTTTCTCCCCCTTTTGTCGAAGCAAAAAGGTAGTTGCCAGGAGCTCTCAATATCAATCATCTCTCCCCCTTATTACACTACTTTCCTTTCTTCCCTCAAAAAAAGGCGAGCTTGCATCATCCCAGTGAAGTCTTCTATCACCACTCTTAAGACGACTCCATGCTATGTATTCAAATACCCTCGAGCTCCCCCTAGCTCAATGCTCCCCTATGGTGATTGGATCCCCTTGTTTATTTACCTTAGTATCTAGTTGATCCATGAATCAAATTCTTACAAAGGCTTTTCCTACATCAAGGGTTAGCTTCGTGCAACATAAAATATAAAAGAATAGAAGCAACATGATAGGGATAGAATACATATAGCAAGACATGCAAGGATTAAGCTAGGATAGAACATAGCTACTTAGGGATAGGGAAAAAAAGAGTAAGCATAATAAGCTACGCTAGAGGCTAGATACATGATGAAAGTATGTCAAAAGGATAAAATCAAAAGAAAAAGAACCAAGAACGTTGAGGGACACAAAAAAATATGAATGCATATTGCAATTCAAAGACACTTGAGGGTCATAGCCCAACCGACAACCTAAGATGTAATTATTCAACCAATCACACCAACAAGAACGATATTCATTCATAGAATTAACATTTTTTTTTGTGAAAATGACTTTTTCAAAGTTGTCATTAGGAAGGTAAGTTCTAACAAACCTTTTGGACGATAATTATCATCTACCTAAGATGATTGGTGCAAAGGATAGTTTGTTGATAAGACATACTCTAAACGAGGTAGATATATGTTATTACTATTATGACAAACCATGCCATAAAGTAGGCTCAACAGAAGTTATACTTAAAAAAAATGAAGATGAGAACGATACTGATGCGTATTTTCATCCTGCTTTAAATTTATAAACTAAGACAATTAAGGATTAACACATACTAACGGGCTGAGAACCCGATCAAATGTAGTAAAGCCTAGGTAAGTCCAAGTGTCATCCCTAAGAGCTTTTGTGAAAGGAATCTAAGTATTTATTAAAAGGTCGATAAAATATAATTGTTTGATAGAAGATAATAAGTTTATGATTACTAAATCATAATATCACAAATTCAGATTATAGAAATAGAATATAAGAAGATAAAGTCTTAACCAAGTTTATCAAGCGTTAATTCAGGTTTATTAAACAGTATATAGTGGCATAAAAATCACTAAGAGTCGTAGGGTAAAGTCATCTTAGCCTATCTTCCCGAATATCGTCTCCGAAATCAAAGGCATTACCCTCTATCATAAGCGGAGATTGGATACTTGGTTGAGTCATTAAGTGCCAGACCTAATAGAATACATTCGTTAGAGATCCGGCCTCTCGGAACTTAGATCTCTCTAACTTCTTAAGTACCTCTACTTGCTAGGTGATCCTATGGTCAATTCCTACACGAAGATTGGTCGTACTATAGCCAATTCCTTCCTTTCTTCGCAATCTAATTCACCAGGTTCCTATGGTCAATTCCCTGATTCATTAGATACTAAAAAGTTTTTATTACTACCGAAACTAGTGTACATGAATGGACAAAAGAAGATATCTATAAAGAAATAAAAGAGAACAAACAACTTATCTAAACTTGAATTAATAAAATGAACTCTTCAAATGATTACTAGAAAAACATAAGAGAATCCAAACTTGAACACAACTGTAGTAGACAAGAACTTCAGTCTTGAAACTCCTAAAACAAGCTTCTTCTTTTATGGTTGCTCTCCCCAAACTCTAGATCAGGTTTTGGAAAGGGATGATGTCTTTTAATGCAAAATTCGTCTTGTCTTTATAGGCAGGAAATTTCTACGGCGTAACCTTATTAAGTAGTTACGCCGTAGCCTTTGGCGACATCAGCTCTGCCGTAATGAAGGAACAAAGCTACGTCGTAGTCTTCTAGGTTTGAGTTTATGCCATAATTCATGGCATAGCTACGCCGTAGTCAACATAAATTGCAAGGATCAATATATGTGTGGAAAACTAGAAGGGGGGGGGGGTTGAATAGTTTATCGCTTTTTATCTTGATTATCTTTTAAAACTTTACGTTTGTTTAAAGATATAAACTCAAATTACTTGTTTGATTCTTTGAAAAGCTTTACGTGTAGTTAACAATTCTAACTAAAGACAATATGTAATAAGCAAAGACAAAGAAAGAAACGACCAAACCACAACACGATTGTTTATCGTGGTTCGGCTACAAGGACTCTTTTTCCTTGCCCTACATCCACGCCCCGAGTTTCCAACTCGAGAGTTATAAGCACTTATCAACAAGCTCCTTTCCCGATGGAGAAACGTTTACAACGTCGCTTACACTTTTACCGACACTAAGCTAGATGTCGAGTTCTTTTACAAGGATACACCCACTCCCGTCGTCGCTTACACTTTTACCGACACTAAGCTAGATGTCGAGTTCTTTTACAAGGGTACAACTACTCCCGTTAGTTCTTTTACAATGGTACAACAACTCCCATCACACTTTGTATTTTGAGGCCTAAAATACTAACCGATCACTTCTACACACAATACAAATGAAGTATAAACTACCAAAGCTTATACATAACAAAGCTAACAAGTCTTGCAACTTTTGAGTTGAAACTTGTAACTTCTTGGATGAACTTGTGAACTCCCTTGCTACAAAGAGGATCACACAAGTCAAATATTACTGAGTTAGTAGAAAGAATATGTGAAATATATGTCCTAAAGTGATGGGTGAAAATTAACAACTGGCTTGGTATTTATAGCAAAACAAATAGCAGGTCTGGTGGATACGGCGGAACCCTCAGATGGGCTCCGCCCGTGTACCCCCAGGGTTCCGCCAGGCTTGCAGTTGGTTTTGCAATAAATCATTCAAACCAACCAAAGTCACATCAAATAGAAACTAGTCAAACACAAACTTGTGCAAGAAGACTTATGGTTAGTCAAACACACAATCTTTCCTTAAATGTATATTGACAAACTTACCATAAATGTGATGTGACATGACACATTCTAAATAAAGAAATAAAAACAATGTTTTGCTTTAAAAAAGAAATGTAAACCTAGTTATACATGACTTAAAACTAAAGTGATGTTATTACTATAAACTAAAGTTCATATTTTGTCATTAACAAAACTTAGCAAAGATTGTAAAATATAAATATAGTTTTTAGGCGATATTTGTATTAACAATCTCCCCTTTTTTGTTGATGACAAAACATAAACTTTATTTGTAAGTAAGCCACAGGATTTAGTGTTAAGTCTTATAAAGTTTGTATTAAAACTTGTTTTTGCTAAGAAGATGTGATATGCAAGAGTTAGAAAGAAAAGAGAAAAAAAATGAGAACAAGTTTAATATAAATTCTCCCCCTTTTTGTCGAAACAAAAAGAAGAGAACATAATGATCCAAGTGCTCCCCCTTGGACAATACTCCCCCTAAATAGAGTGCCAAGAAAGGAGACATGGATTTTGACCCTAAAAAAATGTTAGTTGCCGCACAAGACAAGTGTAGAACAAGCACTTTATATCTAAAACACAACTAAGAGTTGCGAAGCGGAATAATGCAATTCTCTTGCTCCCCCTTGAATATTACTCCCCTAAATGGAGTATCAAGGAAAGAAAACATGGATAATGATCCTACAAAATGGAAGGTTAGTTTCAAGAACACAAAATATATGTATGCTACCATAGCAAGGCATAGTTTTACTCATAATGCCTAAATGGTCAACAAACAATGCATACCTTATAGTAGAATGAAATTCATTTCATGTAAAATTTGACTTTAAGAAAGTTAAAGACAAGAAATTAGAAAGATAACATCCTACTTCTAAAACAAAAAACAAAAAAAAAAAAAAAAAAAAAAAAAAAAAAAAAGAAAAATAAAAAGAAACTATGAACATAAAATCCTACATCTATAAACGGAAACCATCATTTTCCTTAATGAGAAACATTTTTCAAAAACAAGGCTAAGGTTGGAGGATGTAGAGGGTTTCATGTTGAATGTTGCGGAAGTGATATGGTTTTGGTTTGTTTGTTTGTGTTTTTGGTGTTATTATGAATGGGTCCCTATTGTTGTTGGAGACTCTAGAGTTGAGGTGGGCGAGACAAAGACTCTAGATGGTCCAAAATGTGGTTTAGGATAAACCTCATTTCTTCGGTTAGCATGCGAATATCCGTTCGACACCCTTCACTAATGTGAGTGGTTCTTTCGCAATGTCCGCAATTATGGCGGGGAAAGTTTGGTGGAAGAGAGGTTTGACTTGTTGGTGGTGGATGGTTTGAACTTGAAGTAGCAAATGTGGATGGTTGAGAGGTGTTTTTGGTTCCTTCACTAGATGAGTGTAACGTTGTTTGCAAAACCATAATATGGTTGATTTGAGAGTCAATCATACGTTTGAAGGCATGAAGGTGGTTTAAATGAGTGTCAATCTCATCATTAAGGTTTGAAGATTTTTCCCAAATGGATGCTTCTATTTTCTTATACGAAGAAAATAGAGATTCAAAGTGTTGGGAATGCTCTTGTGGTGGTGGTTGTTGTTGTTGTGGTGGTTCTTGTTGTGGTTGTTCTTGTTGTGGTGGTGGTTGTTGTTGTTGTGGTTGTTGATTTTGAACAAAATGGCAGAATCTTGGTTCTCCGGAAGGATTACCATGAAGGTCTTTGTAAATTGGGTGAAACACAAATGATTGTGAGTGTGTATGACCTTGATCATTTGGAAAAATTGATGGTCTAGCATAACGGTAAGCCAACCGTTCTACCAATGATGGTTGATGGGGTTCATCATCTAATTGCTCACTAGGTTGTTGTTGGGTTTCCATTTGAGCAATGGTGTCAAAGAGTGACAAGGATGGTGGGCTTGATGATTTAGGTGATAGATCTTCTAATGTTTCCAAATAGGGTAGTGGTGATGTTGGTGGTGTATGGAAAAGTTCCATTGGTGTAAGTGTTGGTGATTGAGGTGATGGAGTTTTTGATGGTTGAGTTTGTTGAGAAGGTGATGTTGAATCACTTGAAGGTCTAGTTGGTGACGGAATAGTGGCTATGTTGGTGTTGCAATGTGTTGGAGAGGGTGTTGGAGTAGCAAGATTAAGCAAATCTTGAATAGTGATCACATTGGTATTGCCAGGTGTTGAGGATGGTGTTGAGGTAGTAAGGTTAAGGAAATCTTGGATAGGTGAAGAGATGTCAAGTGATGCATCACTTGATGATGATGAGCTTGATTTGATGGTTTTGTTGAACACTAATCCTAGTGGTTTAACACTAATCCTAGTGGTTTTTGCAAGGGATTTTGATGATTCAGATGAGGTGTTTGATTTAGTCATTTAAAAAGTGAGGTTTTGAAGCTTTAAGAGAAGGGATTTTTGATGGTGATGGTGTGATTTGAAGTGTTGCAAAATTGTCAAATTTATAGAGTGGAAGAGATGTTGGAAGGGGTGTTTGGATTTGATGTTTTACCATACAAATGTTGAGGTTTCTAATGATTTAGAAAATATCCAAGACCATGTCAAATCATTGGATGTCAATCCAATGGAATTGGGTGGAGTGAAAGACCAACTTATGCACTCAATGCTAAGTGATTGTGAGAAGTGATTTGGTTGAAAATGTTCTAGAGGTTTTGAAGGATCCTTTGCAAGGGTTCCTTGGGTTAGTTATGTTTGAATTTGAATTTTTGGCGGGAAATAACTTCCTAATTTTTCTAGTGAGTGAGAGTGATCCTAATATGTTTATTGGAAGTAAGGGAAGATGTTTCTCACTAAAGATAATGATTTGACACTTTACAAATTTTGAAATTAAGAAAAATGACAAAAATTTTCTGCAGGTGACTGGCGGAACCCTCGCGAAACACAGGCGGAACCCTGTTTTGGGTTCCGTCTGGTCCGTTGGGCCATTTCTGGGTTGCCCAGAATTTACACTGGCGGAACCCATTTGAGGGTGCCGCCAGATCCGCCAGGCCTGAAAAACAAGGCAGTCCACTATTTTGACCGCGAGACGATTTTCAAATTTTTTGAAAACTCTTAAAAATGAAAATTTATTATATGTCTGATTAGGAAATGCAAAAATTGGACATGTAGACATTCATATCATAGGACTTTGACCGGGGGCTAGCGATTTTCACTAAATTTAGTGAAATATTCCATGAGCATAAAAAATTGACAAACACTCCAAATATTGTCAATATACATCAAGGCTTATACAAAACATAATCCGACAAAAGTAATAAAGCATGGAAGTGAAAAACAATACAAATCACATAATTCAATATATACCCTTCATAAGCCAACCACTCCTTAATCAAACATCTCACAACCAATCAATCTTCTTATTGAGCTTTCTTAGGTACCTTCCAAAGCACTTGAAAATTCCTTTGGTTTGCTTGAATTCTTTGGATGCATTGCTAATGACGGGGAGTTCTTGAAGGTAGTCTAAAGGGGGTTACTTAGAGTTAGGAAGTGTATCGTCATCACTCATATCAGATGATGATGATGATGGTGAGGGTGAGCGAGTACGCTTGCCCTTTGCTTTGAAGACTCTTTTATCACTTAGAGGGACGAAAATGTGAGGAACGAGAGAATAGTCAAGGCACATTCCCTTATCATTAGGAGGAATGGGTGAGATTGCTCTAAAGAGGCGGGTGAGAAGCATTCCATAAGGAAGAGCGGTTGTTCCTACCAAGGGTATGTCGGCCATTCTTTTGGCTAGGTAATAGGCTAAGTTAAAAGGTTGACCGGTGGAAATGCTATAGAGCATGTAGTTAAGACATGTGTTGACATGATCTCTATTTCCTATGGAACTTATAACGTTGGCTCTAAGAATTTCTTCCCATTTCTTAAATTGGGGTTTAAGCTCATTGAGTTCCATACCAAAAGGGTCCTTATCTACCTCATTACCCGAATGATTCTTCTTAGTTGTTGAGGTCCTAACAAAGAGATGCTCACAAATTACTTCCTTATTAGCAAGAGGAGTGTCGTATGGATGATAACGCTCAATAGAATCAAGACTAGAAAGAGGCCACTTATCCATGCAGAGACATGTACCAACATTAGGGACACCAAGAATTTTTGCAAAATCTTTCAAGGGTATGATGTTTGATATTTGATTGGTTGTAAAGGTTACTGAGAACTCACCATCGTCATCGAAGAAAAGGCTTATGGTTGCATAGAATTCTAAGATGAACCTAGGACAAATTTGCTCATCGATGTCTAGGAGGCAATCAAAGTTGATTGCCGCAAAGTTTTGGCAAATGGATGTTCCTTTTAGGAAGGATGGATCAATGGTTCTTCCTTCATGAATGTAGCGTTTTTCTAGACTCTTAAAGGTTTCAACTTGATCTTTAGTGAGGCCTTTGGTCCTATGGTGTTTGGGTAAGTACTTAAGAGTTTCCTTGTGATCGGAGAATGTTGCGGGAGGCATGTTGATTCCTAGAAAACACAAAATTTAAGTTTAAATTAATGACTTTTATAATGTGGATGTTCTAGTATAAGCCTATATGAAAACAATGTGGAGGTGCGGTTATCTTGACTCGTTTTAATGCTTGAACCATTATTGTAATGCAAGTTATGTTATAAAACAAAAGATAACCCAAACGCTCCTAGTTCAATATAGCTTCGTTTGAATGTACCCGAAAATACATATTAGTTATGTATTCCCTTTAGCATTCAAGAGACATTATGCAAGTGATGTTTTAAAGACGTTTTTCATTTGTTTTAACAATGTGGTAAAAGGTGGTGTTCTAGTGACTTTTGAAAGACAATGAACTTGGTGTATTTGGTAAATCATGACAATAACAAATAGGATATAATTTCTAACTGATGGAAATTATGATTAGTTTACAACCAAGGTTTTTCATGAATTAACAAGTTTATGCATAAACCCTAAGATTCTAGTTAATGTATGTAGATGAAAGTGATAGACCTTGATTGAAAATGCAATTATGATAAAAATACTTACAAAGTTGATTGGATTGGAAGAGATGTAAGTAAGTGCCCTAATTTTCGTGTGGTAAGGTGTTTGTGAGTGAAGGATGGCTGTTGGTAAGTTGAAGTTGTGAGTAAAGAGGTGTTTGGTTTTGAAATTAAAATAAAACAAGCTGCAGATTTGGCGGACCAGGCGGAACCAAAGGGAGGGTTCCGCCCGTTTGGTCTCAGGGTTCCGTGGGTACTGCAGAGAAAAATTAAAAAGGTTTTGTCTTGATTTTTGTGGTTTTATCCTAATATTCAAAACTAAGGTTATAGGTCTTATGAGTCTTTAACTAAGCCTAGGGAGGATGAAAGATTCATATTCAAGAGGGTTCGTGAAAATGTCGACAATATGGTTATCGAGTGAGACTTTCTTGGTTGAGATGTTCCTCAATGAACATTTTTACCAAGGCGATGATGATGGATCACAATATGTCAATTAAGAACATAATGGAATGGGTTGATGCTGAAGACGATGCTTCCTTTGTTGAAGGGAAAAACATGTTGATAAGAAGAATTCCATTGTAGACGAGAGTTTGCTTGATCTAGTGGAGCTTGTTGACGTGCTTCTCCATTCGATACTAATTTGAGAGCCTTAAGTGTTTTGGAGAATCATTAGGTAAGTAAGTATAAAAGTGCAAGTACCACTTGTGCTTTTCTTATCAACTTATTACCGACATAATTCCTTTTGGCATACACTATGGTTTCTATATTCCCGTTCTTGGGATACCATAATCCTAGTTGTGTAGTACCTTTTGATGTATCCAAACAAGCTCTTCCGAAAGAGTTGTTTTAGGATCTTCTCTAAAACAAGCACATAGACAAGCACTAAACATAATGTTGGATTTATTTGTATTGAGAACAAGTAAACTTCCAAACATTTCTCTATGTTTAGTTTTACCTACGGATTTACTAATCTCATTCCTGATAAGTCATAAAGGACTTAATCATTGTGAACATGTGAATAACTAGGAATGTCTTTGAGTGATTATTCCTTGCTTTTGGAGCTTGCTTAGGTTGTTAAAAAGTCTTTCATAGATTTTCATTACTTTCTATTTTGAAAGATATATTTTGTTTTAATTGTTACTTTACTCTAGTGTCCAAAAACAATTTTTATCAAATTTGTTTTAATCACAACTATGACCCATGATTCAAGTTTTATGACCATGTCAATATTGCTTGACTCAATGTTTGACACAAGACGAAAAGATGTTGTTTTCCAATTTTAATAGTTCATCTTCCTTGTTATTGATCTTGACTTACTTGTCTTATCAATGTTGGACTTTCGACTAACTCATCATTTACCAAAGATGATATCTTAGAAGGAGGTGGTCTTTCATCGAATGTTAAATTCAATGACTCCTCGACTCTTTGGGTTTATTTACTTAAAACACTATGAGTGTAAATGTCCAAGAGATGCAACATCATAAGACTATGGGTCAAATTTGATGTGCAAATCCTATATGTTTCTAAATCATTTTCTCCTAATCATCCTAATGAATTCAAATGATTTATTTTTCTTTGTGTGTCTTATATGAAACTTTAACAAAAGAATGGTTTAATTTAAGACACAATTGAAAATGTAAGGTATAATGTCAAAAGACGTTGTACTACAAATATCTATGAAATGTTGTGGTTTTGCTAGATTTGCAAGCATCACAAAAGTGTTGATTGTCTTATCACTTAGGAGATTCTTAGTTAGCTCACTTGTAGACAAGTATTAAGTGAGACTCACTCAAGAGTTACTCGTGTCTTTTCCCGAAAGTTTAAAGAGATAAAACACCTTATATCGCCTACTAGAAGTAGTGTCTAAATCCTTTAATCACGAAGGATCTAATCCTTATTGTTACTTACACAACATAACCACCTTAGAGTAAAAACTACTAATATCTCCCATGACAGATCTTAATGCTAATCAACATGAAACACTGAAAGGTAAGTTGAAGAGACGTCTATCTTTTAAGCTCCATAGATTAGCCACCAAGAAGATAATCATTAAGCAAATTATCTTGACTCGTAGAAGAGCTAAACTCAAATACTTATGAATCCAATGAGGTTAGACAAACACATAAAAGTATTGAACATGATATCTTTATCCTTTTATCATGAGCTCCTACTAGATATAGAATTACTCCTACAATTCTCTTCTAAGTTTCACAAACACAACTTGTTTTGTTTTACTTGTTGATGGTGCATTTTTGTTAAATCCTAATCCGGTTCTATCACTAAATGACTTTTGACTTTTCAAAAAGCTTTCAAGAGCTTTTGAACTTTCTTCAAATTTAGCAACGATTTTTCCTTTTTCATTTTTTCTATGAATTTCATGTTTGTAATCTAGACATAATTTGCATTCTAAATCAATTTCAACATGACTCTCAAGTCTAGACATTTTATCTTCTAACATGATTTCATTTTCAAAATTATTCACAAGAGATTTTGAAGGTTCATTGTTGAAGATAGTTTTTAGGTCCATGTTGCATAAAAGTTTAGACTCATTTTCTCGTTTAGAAAACTCTAGGATAAATGTGTCAAAGCAAAAGTGTTTGGTTTCAAATTGTACCTTGCGTGATGTTTTATCTAGTTGATAATCACAAAATGGATAGTAGGCTTCATCTTTATCCGTGTCATTCCATGAAGCGTAAGCAAGTCCACTTAGAGCTCGACGTAAGTAATCATCTTCACTTATACCTTCATTTAAATCATTTAAACTAGTAGCACATGTATTTATCTCAACTCAATGTATATCCATTAATTTTTCTAAGACTTCTAATTCATATGTGAGATCAAATTGATCATCTTTGACTTGACATATTTCTTGATGAAAGTTTAACATATTTTTCCAAATATCATTAGCCGTTTGACAAAAATACACTCTTTCATATTTGGTCTTTGGTAAAGCTTTATAAATCATTATCTTAGCTTTAGTGTTTTTATTAAGTTTAGGATAGTCATCTTGGTTTTCAAAACTTGTTTTCGTTGGTTTGAAATCACCAATAGAAATAATATGCCAAAGATCATGATCAATTGATTTCACATAGTTTTCAAATTTACTTTTCTATTTAAGGAAGTTTTCTTTTACAATTAGCGGTGAGTTTTGAATAGGTTGCCCTTCTTTGAGATTTTCAAAATCCATGGATCAATCCAAGTTTTAAAATACAATATATTTTAAAGATCTTGAGTAACGTAGCTCTTGATGCCAATTGTGGAAAACTAGAAGGGGGGGTTGAATAGTTTACCGCTTTTTATCTTGATTATCTTTTAAAACTTTACGTTTGTTCAAAGATATAAACACAAATTACTTGTTTGATTCTTTGAAAAGCTTTACGTGTAGTTAACAATTCTAACTAAAGATAATATGTATTAAGCAAAGACAAAGAAAGAAACGATCAAACCACAACACAATTGTTTATCGTGGTTCGGCTACAAGGACTCTTTTTCCTTGCCCTACATCCACGCCCCGAGTTTCCAACTTGAGAGTTATAAGCACTAATCAACAAGCTCCTTTCCCGGTGGAGAAACCTTTACAACGTCGCTTACACTTTTACCGACACTAAGCTAGATGTCGAGTTCTTTTACAAGGGTACAACCACTCCCGTCGTCGCTTACACTTTTACTGACACTAAGCTAGATGTCGAGTTCTTTTACAAGGGTACATCCACTCCCGTTAGTTCTCTTACAAGGGTACAACAACTCCCATCACACTTTGTATTTTGAGGCCTAAAATACTAACCGATCACTTCTACACACAATACACATGAATTATAAACTACCAAAGCTTATACATAACAAAGCTAACAAGTCTTGCAACTTTTGAGTTGAAACTTGTAACTTCTTGGATGAACTTGTGAACTCCCTTGCTACAAAGAGGATCACACAAGTGAAATATTACTGAGTTGGTAGAAATAATATGTGAAATATATGTCCTAAAGTGATGGGTGAAAATTAACAATTGGCTTGGTATTTATAGCAAAACAAACAGCAGGTCTGGCGGATACGGCGGAGCCCTCAGATGGGTTCCGCCCGTGTACCCCCTGGGTTCCGTCAGGCTTGTAGTTGGTTTTGCAATAAATCATTCAAACCAACCAAAGTCACATCAAATAGAAACTAGTCAAACACAAACTTGTGCAAGAAGACTTATGGTTAGTCAAACACACAATCTTTCCTTAAATGTATATTAACAAACTTACCATAAATGTGATGTGACATGACACATTCTAAATAAATAAATAAAAACAATGTTTTGCTTTAAAAAAGAAATGTAAACCTAGTTATACAGGACTTAAAACTAAAGTGATGTTATTACTATAAACTAAAGTATAGTCCATAATTGTCCAAGGGTTGCTCCATACTTGATTAATAGCCCTGAAACAAAATATAAAGAAATAAGGCACTACTTCTATTATTTTAAGGCATAATTAGCCAATAAAAAGGGAAATTGACAATTAGAAAATTAGATTATTTATCAGATACGCACCTGGATGCGAAAGGAAATGATTCCGTAAGATGGGAAGTGTTGAGTTTGATCTTTGAGAAAAGGTAGGAAAAGACGGTTTAGATTAATACCTCATTTGCACTGACAATGAGATGCATGATATGCATGGTTAGCATACAGTGAGCTTCACCGTTGAAGTCACGTTACTCTTCTCGATCACTGTGATTATTTATAGAACAATCATATGATAAGGCATGTGATTTCCTCAAATGAGGTAGAGATGAGATTGGTGTGATGGTATATAGACCAACTATGTAGTGGTAGAGGCGAGAGTGAGCAACTATATAGTGGTAGAGGCTAGAGTTAGATGGTAAAGAAGTGCTAATAGGATTTATATGGTTATGAAGTTGGTAATGAATTTCTTGTATAGTTGTCATCGCGAGAAGAAGCTAAATTGACAAGGAAGAGTTGTCTCATACTTATCTTAGCGGTTCTTTGCTTGACGAGTGTATGAGATGAATGGAATGCGGAAGCATTGACGAAGGTTGAGGATGTAGTTAAATTGAGAAGATGATGGACACGGAAGTAACCACACATATGGTGTGCTTAGGATCACGTGGAATTTTTGTTAACTCAAGGATTAAGAGGATGATTATAAAAGGTTGTGAAAGTTGAAAAGGCTAAGGAATCAACAGATGCATAGAAAATGTTTAGATAAGAGTGGTTCCCTTGAAGATTCTTTTGAAATGTTCATGGGTTCATGACTGCAGCAAGTGGGCTTTGATAGTGTTTTTAGTTTATTCGCGACAGTAAGAACAGAAGGTGTGTTCGGTTTGAAAAAGGAAAGTCGGGAAAATTTACAAAGAAAATGGACCTATCAAGTGCACAGAACCACGATACCACTAAATTTAGTGGTACCATGACCTGCTGGGACAGAATTGTGTCCCGTTTTGATTTTTGACGAATAAATCTTGCTGATTTAGTGAGACTTTTAGACATGATTAAAGAACTTATACCTAATAATTCTTTAAGGGATGAATCCAATGGGATTTGACTAACAATACTCGAGAATTAGAGATGACTTCAAATATCTCCAATGAAATATTTTAAATAGTCATTAGACGTGACTCGAGGGAAGTTTTGAACACATGTAGATTACCAATTTACGGAATGTGTTCCATCATTCCTAGACCTAAGCGTAAGTAGCTGAATGGTTCATGTTTGAGTGATTTGGTTAATATGTCGGTGATGTTGTCCTCCGTCAGAACTTTTTTGATGAAGATGTTTCCTTTCTGGACGTTTCGCGAAAGGGATGATGACGAATTTTGATGTGCTTCATACGCGAGTGTTACACGAGGTTTTGAAAGGCGTAAAGCAAGGCATATGGTGCATATTTACAGCAGGGTTTAGGATCTTACAGAATGAAGCATTTTACCAGCACAACGGTGGTAGATGTATGGGTGAGACTCGATTTGGAACATAAGGATGGCTTCAAGTTGATTGAGGTTTGGTGTTCTTAGGTTGACTGATGGGATTTTTGGGATGAACATCCATTGTCGTTGTGAAATCGTGGCACGTCAGTAGGTGATCAAGATTGACGACGAAAAAGAAGAGACTCAAAAATATCAATCTTCGTAGAGGCATAGTGCCCGTTATTTATAAGAAAGAGAGTATCAACGGACTCTTGGTGAGATAGGATGATACGTTGGTTTTCTACCCTAAAACCAATGGATAAAGTTCGATCCTCATTATATATGAGGTGAGCTTGATGATAAAATATCATGACAAACTTATGGGGATGAAAGGGATATATGGAAAGAATATACTTGGTCTCAAGGAGTGTATATTGACACGGGGATGAAAGAAACTACAAATCCCTTAAAGTATGAACTCGTAAGTCCTTTGTGACCCAAAGGTTGATGTTAAATTTTAGCTTTTGGATGAGTGTTTTAACATAAGTTATTAAAAGGCTTGAATATGATGTTTCAGATATGACATTTAACAATTGCGATCATAAGTTAAAATTACTTGAATATTTTGGATGGAATATTTAAGCTGTCAAACCTACTCCGAGTTCTATTAGGTTTGTATCTAACATTCCCTTGATAAAAGAGTGTGTCACTTGGAAGAAAGCGAAATGATGACCAAGTAATTAGGACAATTTCACGACGACTTTAACTTTTAGATTTTAACACTATTGTAAGCCTATATGATGTCTAAAAGTTTATAGTAATAGGCAAACCTAATTCATTATGTGTCAATACAACATAGTGTGGGTGCAAAATTAACAAGTAAATCATGTAAAATGCACTTAAGTAATAAATACAAACATCATGCAAAACATGATAATCATATGGCATTTTAGAGCATGTATCATATATATATATATATATATATATATATATATATATATATATATATATATATACACCAAGAGATATAGTATCAAAATAACTAATCAAAGACAACACCTTTCTAATAAACATACATTCAATAACTAAGAAAATAATCATCGAGCAAGAGCATGGCGACATTTAATCATCTTACGAGAACATGTTATCATTTTGAAACACATATGCGGGATGCAAGTAATCAAGGTTCGCTAAGGAGAATCCTAATTACTACTTGTTCAAAATGCAATCTGTCACAACTCACCATTTCAGGTCATTTCAGGTCATTTCGGGAACTTTGGAAAACACTATTCATAAATCACTATTCATCAAAACACTATTCATCGTTTTACTATTCATCATTTTCGAGGTCATTTTGATATTCTGAGAAACATTTGGGAAATTTACTATTCACTAAACACTATTCATTTCCGGAAAAGTTTTCACTATTCACTTGCATTACTCATTTCATCGTAAATTTAGTTTACGGGTATTCAAATTCGCGTAACCGGATTGGTTTAGGTGCGAATTCATTTCATTAGTGTTAAGTACACTGCATACGGACTGGAGATAGTCTGCATATCATCATAACAGCATTTTCATGTTATACCACTCTCAGGATTTTCAAATTATTACATTCAGTACATTTAACGTTTTTACGTATAAGTATTTATAGTAAACGTTAACACCCGGTTTATACACGACGAATATATCTAAATATTCCCACGATGGTCCCGACATATTTTTATATCCATTTTAATATCATAAAAGTTATAACATTCAGTTACCCAGTATTTTGGAAATTTATTTTATTTATAACGTACGCGTATGAATATAACGACGGTTTTCGTGAAAACTAAACAATAATCACCCGATCACTCAGTAAATGTACCCAACATATTTTTAATATGTTTTTAACATTATTATAACTTTATTATAATCCCGGTTAACTTCGTGAACGTTTATTGCTATTAAACCCGGTACCCGATTATGACTAATACTTACACTAAACCACAACTAATAATACACTACATTTCCCAAGTGATCAAAACCGTTTTGGCTACTCCTTTTCACACCAAAACCGGCCACATGAAACACCCTTTTAACCCTATGCATTAACTCCTAAGTTTAAAACTAATAAACCTTAAAAACCTAACTTTACCAAAAATCACAAATCATAAACCACACTTTTTAGATAAGAAAGATTTTCATCTCATCTCCTTCTTCCTCTCTTGCAAACCCACGACCAAACCACCATATAAAGATCAAGTGATCATTTTTCAAAAGTTATAACACTAAACTTGTTCCTTTTACTTGCCTAATCAAGAATCAATCAAGAAAAACACAAGAAATCCAAGCATAATCATCATCTAATCATCTCATTTTATCAAGTAAGTTATCAACTTTATTTTTACATGAAACATCTTATATTTACTTGTATTTCATGATTTCCATGCTAAAAACCATGTACAACTAGCTATACCACCACTTACTTTGTCAAAAATGGAACATACAAACCCTAACTTTTTATTTATGAATCCCCTTGCTATAATAACTTGGTTAGGAGTCCATGGCACCCTAAGAAGGTGTATGGTAGGATTAGATTAGCTATGTGGTGATTACAAGAGGTTTGGTGATGTTAGAAATTAGTTATAAACCTTGAAAACTTGATTTGGAACATGTTTAGGACATGCTGTCCCGTTTTGCAAAAACCTGGAAAATCAGTAAACACCAAGGGAACTTTGGCAAAATTTTTAGAAAATACTTTCAAAAACGAATCCGTAGGCGAAAGAACGGATTAAAAAGAGTTTATAACGAAGGAGTTATGATTTTTGCAAGATTGTAGACGAAAAGTATTTTTCTGGAAATTAGTTGCTGTTGGACGTTTTTCATTGGACAAAAAGAGACTTTAGACGTAACCCGGAGGAGCCGAACTTTCCAAAATATATTACTATATACTAAGACGTAACCGTGGATACAAAGAACAAGTAAAACGGACAAGTAACGACAAAGATATTCACGTTTGAATATCGGCTAAACCCATTTTTATTTGACAGCTTTTAATAAAAATTGGCACTAAAACTACGTAGTACTTTTATAAGCTAGAAATAATACCAAGTACCAAATTTTATAACTAATGACGTATTAGTTATTACAAGTATATTTTCATCATTTCAAAGCGATATTTCAAGGATTACAACCCGAGTATTTCAACACTAACATGGAAACATACGATATATATATAAATATATATATATTGCAACTAGCTTATTATATTTTCTAATAGCAATATTTTTCCAAATTCTTGGATTATATATTTTGATAACGCAAGTGTTTTCCAAAGAGTAGAGTGGTATAGGAACATGAGCATGGACATTCATAACATCATTTGGTGATCTAAATGAGATCATTCATCATTCATTTTAGGTTGCGGCAGATAACCGTGCATTGTTGTCCTTAACATTCCGTTGCATTGTGCTATTACTTCGAGGTGAGTCATAGCCCCTACTCTTTTAATTGTTCTATCAACTCTTTGGGGGAGATACATGCTACTACTTGCTTACTTGTACGGATTCACATAACATTATACTTGATTACATTATACTTGATTTCATTATTCTTGATTACATACATACATGATTGATACATGCACACATACTTACTATTATACTTTGAGAAATGGCCCTAGATTAAGTTGCTGGGCACAACCATGGATACATACATACAGACTTCCAATGGCCCTAGATTAAGTTGCTGGGCACAACCATGGATACATACATACAGACTTCCAATGGCCCCAGATTAAGTTGCTGGGCACAACCATGGATACATACATACAGACTTCCAATGGCCCCAGATTAAGTTGCTGGACACAACCATTGAGACATACATACAAACATGAGGTCTTCGGAGATGAAGTGTAGACTCACTAATAATTGCTTAACTGTTGTTATGAACTCATACGTATCTTAATCCTATTATATTATAGCAGTGGGTTGTAAACACACAGGTTACAAGTCTCTTATGGTGGGACTTGCAACTGAGTGGATTTACGATGCCTTTGCTGAGTGAACATTCTTTATAGACTTTTCATCTGTATTAAGGCAAACTCTATGAACTCACCAACCTTTGTGTTGACACTTTAAGCATGTTTATCTCAGGTTAGAAAGGCGATAGCAGGTATGTGGAGCTGAGAGTCTTAGGGCATGCTTTTGGAGACTTTCACTTTTATCGTTTACCATTCGATGCACTTTAAAAACTTATGTATTATTCTACTTTGGGATCTTTGTTTTGTAAACTATGACTTTTATCTATTCGAATGGTAACTTTTCAAAAACGTCTCGTTTAGAGTTCGTTTTCTATATCTTGTACTTTGTGCCCTGAAGTAGCATCCCTATGACACAGTCTTCCGCTGCGGTATTTTGGGGGTGTTACAGATTGGTACCAGAGCCTTGGTTATAGAGAACTAGGTTGTTTTAGAGTCTAGACTATAACTACATACATATAGACTCTCCTCCCTATCGCCTTGCACTTTACATACACATACTCTTGCTGGTAATTTATTTTTAGACCTACGCTATTAGATACTTTGTAGAAACCGTTAGAAACTAGACTTCCCGGTGACTTTAACACTTAAGGGAGAATCCTTTGTTCCTTTGTACTAAGCGTGACATTCCCTAGATGCCCATTTAAGCAACGTCTACCACTGAGATATGTGTGCCTGGTGATATGTACACTTGTGAAAGGAAACATTTATAATTGTGGTGGCCAACATAATTATAAGTGCTTCACGACACACGTGGACATATGACTATGCAGATGTAGATCGGTGTTGGCACAACATAGGAAACAACTGGTAGCACGGTATTATATATGAGGATGTTAAGTATAGACCTTGGTTAATCAACGGTTTTCCCTCATCACTGACGTTCACTAAACCCAAGTAACGATGGTGGAAGAACTGGTGGACGTGGAGGTAGAGGAGGTGGTCACGGCATTGAAAACAATGATAACAACGACGGTGGAAATACTGATTTTGAAGCCATCATCGCTCGACAACTTGAAAACTTTCTCCCCACTATTGTCACTCAAGTTGGCGATCATATGAATAACTTGGCAAACCACGAAAGCGGAATTAACAACACCAATGGTATAGGCCAGAATGGTAATGGCAACAACAACATTAGGACTGGATGTACGTATAAGGAATTTACGTCATGCAAGCCAATTGATTTCGATGGTGTAGGAGGCGCGTTGGTGTATACTCGATGGGTTGAAAAGATGGAGTCGGTGATCGACATTAGCAACTGTGCAGCACATCAAATGGTGAAGTATTCCATGTGCTTACTATCAGGAAAGGCATTGACATGGTGGAATACGCAGATTCAAGCTAGGGGTAGAGCGGAAGCTGTAGGTATGACATGGGATGATTTTAAGGCATTACTGAAGGAGGAATACTGCCCGGATAATGAGATGCAGAAGCTGGAGGATGAACTCTATCATCACTCTATAATAGGGGCTGGACATGCAGCCTATACAGATCGATTCCATGAATTAGCCAGACTAGTTCCACACCTAGTTACCCCTGAGTCCAAGAGGATCGAGAGGTACATATATGGTCTTGTCCCAGAAATTCGTGGGACTGTGAAAACAACTGAGCCTTCTACAATTCAGAGTGCAATATTGAGAGCAGGGACTCTGACAGATGAAATGGTTAGAAATGGAAGCTTGAGGAACAGTGATAAAAGGAAGGGAACAAGCGAGTCAAACAAGCAAATGGGCACAATAGCTGACAACAAAAGGGCAAGGACCTTTGCGGCAACTAATCCTGGTCAGAAAGAGTATTTAGGCCCGCATCCTAAATGTACGAAATGTAACTTTCATCATCGAAAGATTGAGCCCTGCCGTGTGTGTGCAATTTGCAGACAGTCTAGTCATTTTACAAACCAGTGTAGAGAACGCAATATGATGAACATCCAAAAGACATGCTATGAGTGTAACAGCCCGGATCACTTTCGGAACACCTGTCCTAAGTTGAAAAGGAATCTTAACCAAGGAGGCAATCGTCCAAACTTAGCAGCAGCAATTGAAGGGCCACGAGATGAGGCCAATGAGATTCCACCCGCAATTGGCAGAGCTTACTTCTTAGGAAATCCTATCACCCAACATGTCCGCGGTAGCATAACGGGTACATTCTCTTGAACAACTATCGTATTTTAGTAGCACTTAAGTCTTAATATAGGACTTATACACAACATTGACTAATCTGAGACCTAGCAGCATTAACCTTAGTCATACTAACAGTAGTAATTTGATTAGTGTAAGCAATTCCAAAGTCGAGCCAATCTTTCAAAAGATCTTTTTCAAGGATGTTGAATCCAGACCTTGATTTTTAGCTTGGTTCTAGTGACTGTTCTTGTTTGATTGGGTTGCGAAAATCAAGCTAAAAGTTAAAGTCATCACTCAAACCGATTTAGCCTAATCTCATGACTGTTCTTGTTTGATTGGGTTGTGGGATTAAGTGAAAATCGGTTACCTAAATGATTAACCTAAAGGAGATCTTTTGAGGACTATGCTCGGGATTGGGAAGGTTTGCCTCATCAAGTCTGACCACGAGAACGTACCTATTTGGATAGGAAACCCACATACATAAGCTTTGACACATTTTCTTAAACACACACGTAACTGATTAACATTAACTGAACTTCGGGACGAAGTTCCTTTTAGAGGGGAAGACTGTCACAACTCACCATTTCAGGTCATTTCAGGTCATTTCGGGAACTTTGGAAAACACTATTCATAAATCACTATTCATCAAAACACTATTCATCGTTTTACTATTCATCATTTTCGAGGTCATTTTGATATTCTGAGAAACATTTGGGAAATTTACTATTCACTAAACACTATTCATTTCCGGAAAAGTTTTCACTATTCACTTGCATTACTCATTTCATCGTAAATTTAGTTTACGGGTATTCAAATTCGCGTAACCGGATTGGTTTATGTGCGAATTCATTTCATTAGTGTTAAGTACACTGCATACGGACTGGAGATAGTCTGCATATCATCATAACAGCATTTTCATGTTATACCACTCTCAGGATTTTCAAATTATTACATTCAGTACATTTAACGTTTTTACGTATAAGTATTTATAGTAAACGTTAACACCCGGTTTATACACGACGAATATATCTAAATATTCCCACGATGGTCCCGACATATTTTTATATCCATTTTAATATCATAAAAGTTATAACATTCAGTTACCCAGTATTTTGGAAATTTATTTTATTTATAACGTACGCGTATGAATATAACGACGGTTTTCGTGAAAACTAAACAATAATCACCCGATCACTCAGTAAATGTACCCAACATATTTTTAATATGTTTTTAACATTATTATAACTTTATTATAATCCCGGTTAACTTCGTGAACGTTTATTGCTATTAAACCCGGTACCCGATTATGACTAATACTTACACTAAACCACAACTAATAATACACTACATTTCCCAAGTGATCAAAACCGTTTTGGCTACTCCTTTTCACACCAAAACCGGCCACATGAAACACCCTTTTAACCCTCTGCATTAACTCCTAAGTTTAAAACTAATACACCTTAAAAACCTAACTTTACCAAAAATCACAAATCATAAACCACACTTTTTAGATAAGAAAGATTTTCATCTCATCTCCTTCTTCCTCTCTTGCAAACCCACGACCAAACCACCATATAAAGATCAAGTGATCATTTTTCAAAAGTTATAACACTAAACTTGTTCCTTTTACTTGCCTAATCAAGAATCAATCAAGAAAAACACAAGAAATCCAAGCATAATCATCATCTAATCATCTCATTTTATCAAGTAAGTTATCAACTTTATTTTTACATGAAACATCTTATATTTACTTGTATTTCATGATTTCCATGCTAAAAACCATGTACAACTAGCTATACCACCACTTACTTTGTCAAAAATGGAACATACAAACCCTAACTTTTTATTTATGAATCCCCTTGCTATAATAACTTGGTTAGGAGTCCATGGCACCCTAAGAAGGTGTATGGTAGGATTAGATTAGCTATGTGGTGATTACAAGAGGTTTGGTGATGTTAGAAATTAGTTATAAACCTTGAAAACTTGATTTGGAACATGTTTAGGACATGCTGTCCCGTTTTGCAAAAACCTGGAAAATCAGTAAACACCAAGGGAACTTTGGCAAAATTTTTAGAAAATACTTTCAAAAACGAATCCGTAGGCGAAAGAACGGATTAAAAAGAGTTTATAACGAAGGAGTTATGATTTTTGCAAGATTGTAGACGAAAAGTATTTTTCTGGAAATTAGTTGCTGTTGGACGTTTTTCATTGGACAAAAAGAGACTTTAGACGTAACCCGGAGGAGCCGAACTTTCCAAAATATATTACTATATACTAAGACGTAACCGTGGATACAAAGAACAAGTAAAACGGACAAGTAACGACAAAGATATTCACGTTTGAATATCGGCTAAACCCATTTTTATTTGACAGCTTTTAATAAAAATTGGCACTAAAACTACGTAGTACTTTTATAAGCTAGAAATAAGACCAAGTACCAAATTTTATAACTAATGACGTATTAGTTATTACAAGTATATTTTCATCATTTCAAAGCGATATTTCAAGGATTACAACCCGAGTATTTCAACACTAACATGGAAACATACGATATATATATAAATATATATATTGCAACTAGCTTATTATATTTTCTAATAGCAATATTTTTCCAAATTCTTGGATTATATATTTTGATAACGCAAGTGTTTTCCAAAGAGTAGAGTGGTATAGGAACATGAGCATGGACATTCATAACATCATTTGGTGATCTAAATGAGATCATTCATCATTCATTTTAGGTTGCGGCAGATAACCGTGCATTGTTGTCCTTAACATTCCGTTGCATTGTGCTATTACTTCGAGGTGAGTCATAGCCCCTACTCTTTTAATTGTTCTATCAACTCTTTGGGGGAGATACATGCTACTACTTGCTTACTTGTACGGATTCACATAACATTATACTTGATTACATTATACTTGATTTCATTATTCTTGATTACATACATACATGATTGATACATGCACACATACTTACTATTATACTTTGGGAAATGGCCCTAGATTAAGTTGCTGGGCACAACCATGGATACATACATACAGACTTCCAATGGCCCTAGATTAAGTTGCTGGGCACAACCATGGATACATACATACAGACTTCCAATGGCCCCAGATTAAGTTGCTGGGCACAACCATGGATACATACATACAGACTTCCAATGGCCCCAGATTAAGTTGCTGGACACAACCATTGAGACATACATACAAACATGAGGTCTTCGGAGATGAAGTGTAGACTCACTAATAATTGCTTAACTGTTGTTATGAACTCATACGTATCTTAATCCTATTATATTATAGCAGTGGGTTGTAAACACACAGGTTACAAGTCTCTTATGGCGGGACTTGCAACTGAGTGGATTTACGATGCCTTTGCTGAGTGAACATTCTTTATAGACTTTTCATCTGTATTAAGGCAAACTCTATGAACTCACCAACCTTTGTGTTGACACTTTAAGCATGTTTATCTCAGGTTAGAAAGGCGATAGCAGGTATGTGGAGCTGAGAGTCTTAGGGCATGCTTTTGGAGACTTTCACTTTTATCGTTTACCATTCGATGCACTTTAAAAACTTATGTATTATTCTACTTTGGGATCTTTGTTTTGTAAACTATGACTTTTATCTATTCGAATGGTAACTTTTCAAAAACGTCTCGTTTAGAGTTCGTTTTCTATATCTTGTACTTTGTGCCCTGAAGTAGCATCCCTATGACACAGTCTTCCGCTGCGGTATTTTGGGGGTGTTACACAATCCTAATGGGAGACAAAGTTCACCGATGTAAACTATCTATATTCAATGTAGGAATGAAGATTTTTCAACTTAGAGAATAAGTATGAGACTATCACTAGTGGTGCTCAATTCAGGCTAAACACGACCAATTTTACGGGTTATACAACGAACCCAACTTCTCTCCTTAAAGAAATTCAACCGTTAGGTCAAATTGAATTTTTAGTGCAATAGGTTCTCCAGTAGTCATTCTCAAGTTATAAAAAAAATTAAATTCCTATATTTGACTATCGAAGTATAGCAAAGATGATATTAGCTTATTCCACTAATAAATGGCCTAATATAATTCAACTAATCCATATTTCAAAAGCCGATTAGGAAGAAGTTATGTCTTACACAATATCCTAACAAAGGCAAGCACAATATTTTAATTTCGTATTTAAGATTTAGAGGTTATTTGGTTTAGATGGTGCATTTCATGATCTCTTTGATGACATCTTTGTTTGTTGAGTTGTTACATATTATTTTAACATGATTTGGTTTTCTAGAGCCAAGAGATGCCCTAATGTGAAACAACGTGGAATATGCTTACATAGAGAGTCTTTCAAGAATGCTCCTTTGCATATCTTAGGAAAAGAATCTAGTCAAGGTTACTTACCTCAATAGATTTTGTGAATGTTATATGATGTATGACGGAAATGAGACATATTGTATATTTCTAATAAATATGCTTATCTAAGAGGATAAAATAATCATTCTAACGAATGCTTAGAAAAACAAGTATTTTAGTGTATGAACTAATTGTACTTGTTTATTTAATGACACGCGTTGTATTGAGTTATTTTTCAAATCTAATAACCAATATTTTTCAAACAAGATGTAATATATTCTCTTGTAACATAACCATTCACGTTACAAAGAAAATAAGATGCATAGAATATAAGTTATCATTTGTCAATCTTTTGGTAAGAGAAATATAAGTGATCTTCTCGATGAATGATGACGTACATATTATGTGTGACACTTTTACTTGAAAAGTGATTTTGAGTGTTGAGTCGTTTGTGAACAAAGTTCACATATGTTGTTTGTTTGCTCGTGTTTGGTTTTCCGAAAATAACACATTTACAAATTGTGTTGCCAAGTAAATTGCTTGTGTATTTCTGATGAAACACCGAAGTCGTCAATCCTACTTCATTGTGTATTTCGTGTTTCTTTTAAACATGTTAGTTTAATATTTGAAACACAACCATTGGACAGGAAGACTCAACATGACATCATCAACAGAAGTGTGAGTTATGATCCGATGCATATTATTTTTGTCTTGAGAAGGATGTAATTATTTTTATGTCACACCCCCAAAATCGGGTCCAGCGGAAGCATACATGTAGCTGGGGTGTAACTCAATCGGTATCACAACACAAGTACAAAAATGGTTTTCACTTCAATCATTTAGAATAAAATCGTTTAATCAAACGAGTTGAATTTACATAGTTAAAAGTAGTGCGGAGTAGGCCTTTAAAATAATTTAAAACGGTCCCCATATGAATAATCAGAGTCTTCTATGACTATGCCATGCCCTGCCAAAACCTCCTGTAGCGTGCCATTGATTAATACCTGAAAATACATGCTAAAGTGTTAATACGAGGTTGGTGAGTTCATAGAGTCTTGTGAAAAAGAATGTAATGCATATGTATGAAGATTTTCCAGCAAAGGCATCGTAAATCCACTCAGTTACAAGTCCCGCCATAAGAGACTTGTAACCTGTGTGTTTACGACCCACTGCCAAATGTAATATGTTTACGTGAACAAAGGTAATACTTGTATCTAGATTCAAAGATAAATGTAGCAATACTGCTATATAAATAATTTTTGACAATGCTGACAATGTCGCCAGATAAACAATGACGACAATGAGGTCATATAAAGAATGCTGAAAATGTCGCCAGATAAACAATGATGACAATGAGGTCATATAAAGAATGCTGACAATCCTGATAATGTCGCCAGATAAACAATTATGACAATGAGGTCATATAAATAAATATTAATGTTTAGGAGACAAATCACATGAAATACAGGTAATCAGACATACCAATGAAATGCAGGTAATCAACCATGTAATGAGTGTAACGCGTTTAAGTAAAACGAGCATGTATTCTCCCCCAAAGAGTTTACAAAACAATTAAAAGAGTAGGGGCTATGACTCACCTGGTTCGATAGCTATGAGGACAAAAATGGATACACAGAAATGTGGCACGATCTCTAACCACAACCTAATATGAATGATATGATCTAATGTAAGAATTGAATTGATGCTACACATGCAAATACGTATGTTATCGATACCACTCGTTAGTTTTTAAAATAACGCTTATCGTCGAAAGATACGTTTTTGAGGTCTCGTTAAGTTAATAAACACTTTTCATGTAAATATGTTGAAATGGTACTCGACGATCCTTGTTTGGTGTTTTATCGGTAAATATAAGGTTTTCGACGTAAAATGACACTTTTCATAACTTGAAAATATGACCAAAA